>JBBYHH010133785.1:0-14422 GCA_038382905.1 Daphne laureola
TGCCGACACACATGACAAAGTGTCAAGAATGCCCAGAAATGTTTGCCGACACACATGAAAAAGTGTCAGGAATGACCGTAACGTTTTCCGACACACCTGAACAAGTGTAGGGGATGCCCGGAAAACTTTTGCCGACACACATGAAAAAGTGTCGGGAATTCCTGGAAACATTTGCCGACATATATGAAAAAGTGTCGGTAATACCTATCCCGACACCAGTTTTGCCGACATTTTTTTTGTGTGTTCGTCAGGATCTTTCTTGACACTTTTTCGACCTTTCTTGACATATTTTATCTGTCAGCAAATGCCGTTCTATTCTGTTTGTAGTGATCCTATTTCTTCATTATATCCCTGAACCATTGGTGTTATAGTTACAGCCGCTCATTGTCAAGTGTTTTTGGTTTGGTACATTGAGCATGGTTAACTTGAATATTTATAGGTCACCATTTCTGACTGGATTGAATATTTAAAATAATACTTATATTGTTTTTTTAAAAGCAACTTTTGCTTTGATTTTTTTAAATCTATTCTAGTTTAAGATAGATAGATTGAATTCAACTTTGGGGCACAGTTTTTAAGTATGAAGGCTGTTTTCTTGATTACTTTGACTGACTACTGTCTTTGATGGTTTTGATTGTAGTGGATCTGACAAGCGAGGAGAAGTGTTTGTGGTACAGGAAAAATTAGGTCGCAATTTGAAGGTGTTCCGCAGCTTAGTTAGCTCACTCAAGGACGTAACTTGGGATTTGTTTTGTGTCTGCTGTAAAGAATAGTGGCCAACTTAGGATTTAAACTTGGTGTATATATGTTGTCCTTGTACGTGGAACAACTTTTTTAGTAGTTGATTTATTATTACTTTTTCAAGTGCCTATCTTTTTCTTTTCTTTTTTATTGGTTTCAGACACGAAATACTCACAAAACTATACCATCATTTTTCTGAAAAGTTTATTATTACGAGATAATGAGTGCAGTTTCATGATTACTCTAATAATTTTAATAATCATTCAATAATATATTATATTTTAGATCCTTATATTTTTTACATGATATGTTTAATATCTAAATTTTTTATTGTCAACAAAAATATCACTTCCTTGATTAAACCTTTGATTTAGCCTGCTTCACATACAACATTCTCACGTGAATTCACCTGCCGAGGAAGCATGCCGGAAATGATTTGACAAAATGGCAAGCTACCAAAGGAGTAACGATAAGAAAACAAAACTTTCCGAGGAATCGTCAATCTCCAATTGAGCACCCGTGCGGCCGAAGAAATGGGAAAGAAGAAAAAAACTATAAAAATATGGAAACAAAAGGAAACTTACGGCAAATTAAGCATCTATCGGGGAGTGATTAAGTTAGTAACATGCCAGAAACTTGTTCCAACTCATGATCCGCGGCCCTGGTGTCCGACTTGAAAGCCCGAGGGGCTAGTCCTCGGTTTGCGAGCCCAAGACCACGAGTCATTGCTTTGGGCTCGCAAACCGCACCTTAAGGCTTGTTCGTGAATCAGAGCCCTGGGCCGCAGTTCGTGAATCAGAACCGAGGGGATGCAGATCACGAGTCATGGCAAGTTTTTGACATTTTTCAGCGAGAAGGCGGCGATCCAGCAGTGACATGGATGGTGGTGGGCTGAAGTGAAACTTAAAGGTAAAAGTGTTAAGTTCATAATTGTTAGTGGTTTGTGTTCTAAATGATTAGGTTTAAAACTTAAGATGTAAATAGATTTTTTAAGAAAATTTCAGTCGCTGAAATTATCATTTTTCTCCAATATCTGTTAAACTTAACATAAAAAGTTGAAAATAGGATCATGAATTAACAAAAACTTCTAAAACAAGACCTTAATGCTACAGAAAGTTAAAACGGAACTTCAGTAAGATAATATTTAAAGTTATAGGATCATCAGTGTACTTTATTTTTATTTTTTCTACTTCTACTTTCTCCCTTTCTCACATGAGTTTTTTTTTTTTTTTCTTTTTTTTAACAAACGAAGACTAATTTCATTAATGATAAAGCAAGCAAAACAAGTCATAATTAAAGTAGTAACAACCAAATACCAACGAAACGAGTACCAGCACCAGACCAAAACGGCTAAAACAATTATAAACAAAACGCTATCCCCAATAACAAGAACTGACAGACCAAACTCTCATGAATACCTAAAGAGGCTAGCGGGAATGGTTAGATTAAAAATATTAGTGGAAACTTTGCGAATTTACCATATAAAACATAACCTATAAAAAGGTTTTAAACTTAAAAAATTAGAGAAATAGAAATCAGTGAATTTGTGAGTAATTCTCACGTGAAATATTTTTTGAGTTGATCATGAAAAATGGGACAGTAGATTTAAGTGAATGGTGAAAAAATGTAAAAATTGGTGATGAAATTTAACACTTTTACCTAAAAGTTTCAATCAATTCACTAACACTCTTGTCACCGTCGGGCCGCCACCCTCGTTGTCGGACCGCCGCCGCCGACCACCGTTGAAAGTTTCGAAACGAAAAAAAAAAACGATGGGATATAAATCGGGGTCTAGGGCTGCCGAATCCCGGCGTAGGACTGCCGAATCGTGACCTAACTTTTAAAAGTATTATTTACAATATAGTCCTCCGACTTAAAAAAAAATACAAAATAGTACCCCGACTTTTAAAAAAATTACAAATTGATTCTTACATTTTTCAAAAATTTACATTTTGATTTAAATTTATTTACATTTTGTGTCCCTGAACTTAATTAAAAAATAAAAAAATGACTAAAATTTTAAAAAGTTACAATTTAGTCACTATGATGGAGTGGATTTCACGCTTATTCACCGTGAAAAACTCAAATTCACTTCTTCATTTTTCACTTGAGATCCGAATTTCTGATAATAAAAAATAAACTAATTCATTGATAAATTAAATGAGATGAATTAATTTATTTTTCACTTGAAAAAATTGATGTTTTTCACTTGAATTAGATGGTATTGGTAAGTACCATGAAAAAGTTGAATGGGTTATTTTTCCAAGTTGAGTGGTCAAATTGTGATAAAGTGGATAATTAGGTGGACTTTTAGTGTTTTTTCACTGTTTGTTTCGACTCGATGTAATGTTGAACAGATTGAATTTGGGGTCGACCGACCAACCGCTGCAGCATCAGGTGGTGCTGAATTCGGCACCTTTTCTAGTTGAACTGCGATGGAGATACCGCAATCATGGAGATTGAGGTTATCTTTCAAGAACGCCACCATCGTTCTGACCATTTTCAACCTCGCCGTTGTTCTATTCTTGCTTCATGGCTTCATCTCCACAGCCTCCGTCCGGTCCAAGCTCTCCTCAAACATACCCGACTCAGGTTTCATCAGATTCATCTAATTTCCATCTGTTAGGTTTCTTGTTTTTTTTGCCCGGAGTTTGTAACAGGATATGTTTTCATGGTTGCTCTGGATCTTCCCTCAGTGATAATTTTGTTGTCCTTAGGGCTTTAGATTTACGATTTCAGTGCTGATGTTGCTGTTCCAGATTCTTAAGAATGTGATAATCTTTTGATGTTCCTTTTGCATGGATTTTTTAAAGAACTCCGCATTCAATATGGGATAATTGAACTTAGCTTCAGTTAGTAACTCTTTTTACAGTATAGTACTAACACTTTCTAGAGTCCCCATCAGATTTTTAGAGACAGTACTGGAGTTCTAATGCACCCATCAGCTGAATCCTATCATGATTATGAATATATTGGACAGGGCTTCTTTTCCATGCATTATTGTCAATGCCAGTTATGGCATGGATAAATCATATCAGTGCTATTTGTCCTCTTGTAAAATGATGCTCATGGTAATTAGATACATCCAGATGATTTCATATACTAGTGTTTGTTGCCAATGCTGATGATCTGATAATTATTCTTCGAACTCTTGTCTCTCTGATTATCTACTTTGTCCGGCTATGTATTATTCTTCCTGGGATTAAAGCACTCCTTGATAAATGATGCTTATACATAATTTTTTTCCATGAATGTCGGGTAGTTCTTTGAATTTGATTGGCATGAGTTACTGTATTATTGTCTTACATAACTTCGTAGTAATGCCTACGTTTGTGGAGCTTGTGTATAACAAATTTTTTGTTGCTTATGGTTCTGGCAATGGAAGCACCATGTCTTAACTGTCGCTGGTGAAGTCTGACTGACCAGATTATATTTTTCATTACTTTAACTGCAGTTCATCTCAAGCATATCAGGGAAGCAGAAGAGTTACGCCTTGCAATGCAACCTCTGGAGCTGATAAAAAGGGTATGATTACTGGTTAGGCGACTTGGTGTAGTGTAAGCTTGAATACTTAATCTATTGGATGAAAAGTTTATGTGGCAGATAAAGCCAAAGTGGTAATAATCTTTTACTGTGCTCGTTTTTAGAATAATTACTGGTTACAGACTCGTGCATTTGTTTCACCTCCTTCAAGCAAAACAGTTTCTAGTAAATAAAATACTTCAGTCCTTTCTTGTCTTAGGTGAGAGAGATTGAGCGAGAAGCATATGCTGAACCAGAAACAGGTGGGGAGAAGGAAACAAAGCAGACTGCTGCTTTTGATCTTTCTAAAAGGTTGAAGGACTTCCGTTCCCTTAATGATGCTTCCAGCACAAAAGGTGATTGTTTCCATTTTGAGTTGCTTACTACTCCCTCCCTACTTAAATAATTGTCCCATTTAGTCTTCAGCATTTAATGTAAAATTTATTTTTCATCATTTTGATATACAAAGTCGTTAAGGTTATATCCGGATGATAATTCAACATTTCTAGTTCTTAAATATTTTTTCCCAAAAAATTTTGACAAATTTTTCTTAGTAATAATTTGAGTAAAACACAGGTTCAGTAGTCAAATGGACCAATTATTTAAGTATGGAGATTGGAGGGAGTATTTTGTCTCAGTAGCAAGCCATGTTTTTTTTTTTTTTCTGTCTTCTTAAAGTTTATCGGTATCATCAAGCATATCGAAGGAGGCGTTGGGAAGAATGATTGTCAAGCCCTAGTAGGCAGCATATACAATGTGAATTGTCAAGCCCTAGTAGGCAGCATATTAAGCTATTAACCCTATAGATTAGAGGTTCGAACATGCTGTTTGAAGTACTAACTCGTTAAGAGTATAGCGTAGTTTCCCAAATTGCAAAATGCCTTAAAAAATGGTGGGCAATTTTTCCGCTTTCTTATGAAGATGTGCATTTGGTTATTTAAACCGATTGTCATTAGCTCACTGTTGTGTATCATCTTCTTAATCTATCTTGTTAATAAACATCCTTGCAGCTTTAGAAGAATGGCGGAAAAGAAAGATTGAACGGGCGAAACAGAGGGAGCTAGAGAAGAATGGAACAAGCTCTTCTTAGGCTGCACTTGCTCAACGGCAAGATCTATGACTGTAAATGAAACATAGTAATTGTCTTAGGTGCCACAGACACACATGTAATCTACCTTTTACTGTTTTATCTCTCACGAGTTAACCAGTCAAGAGGACTCTCATATGAATGATCAAGTAGTTACTATTACATGTCATCTGATGCTAATTTAAGTATGAATGAAGTGTTTGATGCTTTTTTAGTACTTTATTCACAAAAGCTTTTGTGTAACTCTAAAACAGCCGTTACTTATCTTCACTGAATCACAAAGCAAAGGTTAAAATAGACATGTCTTGAATTCAGCAACTTGTTTTTGGTGTTGATTTATAAGTCTCACTATCCCATAATCAATGAATGTGTGTAGAAATATCATCTTATTATTGTAAAGGGTCCACCTGAAAAACGACATCAAATAGACCAAAAAGAGATTACAATACAATTGCATGGTTGTAGAACTACAAAGTCTGTCTGTTTGCGTCAGTAGCAATCTCTAAAGATCTCACTAAATTCAAACGAAAATACAAAAATTAGGGCCATTTCATGCCTCTACCACCTAGAACTTAACGTCCTTACAAACAAAGACATCTGCACTGGACAAAAAGAGAGTCTAGAAGTATGCTTTGGGAAGCAAAGGTATCTCCTGGTAGTCAATAATCATCATTCCTGCTGGTGCCTCCTTAGGAAGTCCTCTTGTATTGTAGAGGGTCATGGATCAATTCTTAAACCCCATGCGCAGAGGACCCATAAGTTCTGTTTAAACTGAAAGCTTCTCATTTGATGGTGCACCTACTAATACATGCTCCAATGTAGCTGTAAAACTGTGTGTCCAAGTCCAACATAGACAAATTGTAGGCAAATAGGCCTCCAGTCTAAGTTAGTATTCAGTTCAGACTACCAACAGAAGCACCCAAAGAAAGATCACACAGCCAACGGATCAAAGGGCAACCTAGTTCAATAGCCTTTGATATTAGTATGATTAGCAAAAAATTCTTCAAAGAAAGGGATGAGCTGAATTATCAGCACTTCTTGAGTACCTGGCAGAAAGGAAAACTACTCCAGTGCCTGCAAATTCCCTTACAAAACACAGTGGAAGCGAATACACAGTGAAACATAAAATACAAGACATCAACCAGGTTAACATATGAATCAGCATAAAATGAACCTCTCAAATCACATCTACCACTCATCAAGATTGAACAAGCACCTTGAAAATCAAAATTCAAAATAAGTCACTTGACCTTGTTAATACACTACAAGAAAACTATTGCTAATTATTAGTTGCTGTTCACTAGTGAGGCTTCAGCATTATCAAATCCAGCAAAAGAGCTACTCCTTTATCCGTCACACACTAATAGGATCATTGGTTTTCTTCCAGAGTCTGATTACCTTAACACGACATGAGTATTTAACATTCAATCCACCTAGAAATGTAGCAACATGACATAATCAAATAACACAAACAACCTTGAACATCACAGGAAGTATTGAGATTCAGAAAGAAAAAAAAAAAAAGCTGTCACAAAACACATGACAAAAGAAACCATACACTTCAAGAGTGTTGAAGGGGAGTAACAATCACTGTTTTTTTATGATCACAACTCTGTTCATAGCACCTGGGGGAATCTTGATTGAAGAAGAGATATACTTGCTCAATAACTGTTTGTCAGCATGCCTCAGTCAGTTTATTACCATTATAAGAACAGAGATGAGTACAAAAGCTTATGCTAGATAACATACAACAAAATCAAGATCTGTGATCCCCCTTTATAACTTAATAAGATGCTACACACAAGGTAAAGTACAACAAAAGCATGGAATGACAAGAATGAGGAAAGAAATTTATATCTGGTTAGTTATGCACAGAGCAATGTAAACCCACTGTAGGCTGCTTGTGAGTTGTGAGGTAGCAAGCAACAAGTACCTCATTGTACAATATCCCAAAACTTTGTTGCGTGGCTGATGAACACGCAAAAGCCTCTCTGAATACTTAGTTACAGATAGCGAGCTTCCCAGTAGAATCACTTGGCGAACCATAATCAAGGCTGAGCTCTCTTAAAGGAGGAATGTTCTCCATTGCAAAAAGCATAATGTGAGGAAACATCAAGTTGTTGTGATTGTACAATACATACTGCACAAACACATTTGGACTAGAACTCTGGCTTATGTAACAAGCTACATTCCTCATTTTAGATACATCCATTGCAAAATCCAGAGGTGGAATCGATGGGTATGAGGGCCGAGAATAATCAGGGTAAACCTGAGACAGATCACCCCACTCAGCCCACCCTTCAGAGAACCGATCAGGATATATCATCAACGAATCGCCATTCATTGAAAAAATCTGGGCTTGCTCCCTTGTAAGAGCAACTCCTGCATACTCGCATATAAAAGCACCGGCATGTATAACATCCAGGGTCCTAACTCCCCAGTTAGTTTCCTTTGAGCGAAACACTTCCAAACGATATCTCAACCCACGCTGTGTGACACGGTTACTGCAAGTTGGTGGACACTGACACAGAGGACCACATTCAAATATGACTGGTTTTCCTCTTAGCAACTGACCATTAAAATCATAAGCGAACTCACCCCCATTTTTCATGGCACACCAGCATCCTTCAGAACAACCTGAAACACAATTGCATCCACTCCCATTGACCCCCTGACCATATGCATAATGTGGAAACACTGTCCTCGGAAGATACTCGTAATACAAAGGTTCAACATCATTATCAATATCATTGTATAGAAGTACTGGGAATTTCTCCTTCCCGTTAGCTATATCAAGGCTCAAGTATCCCACTGGCCTAGCCAACAACGGGTCATTCCTAATAGTCTGTGCAAACTTCATGATCAAACTGCCCATATCTGGCTGCCCTTCAATCCTCATCAGCTTGAACTTATAAACCCCAAAACCAGACTTCCCAACATCGAACCAACATTCAAGAATCCTATACAAACCATCATAAACATAGATTTTCTGACTTACGCTATTTTCATACTTGAATCCTCTGATCACTCTCACCTCAATCCCGTAATGCATACTCCTCTCCATCGCAAGGTTACCACATTCAAGCTTCTGATGCGTACATTGTCTATTGAGCTTGTCCTGTCCACCATGACCGGTATATATGATCAAATCTCCTGCATCTTGATCGTCTTCATAACCACCAGACACGATAATACTCGTTGCAATTGGCTCTCCATTCGAACTGTGGCTGGAACTCACATAATCAATCCCTGCCTGAGGCTGCCCGTGGAGTCCAACCACGCAAAGCTCCATTCTAAAGAAGAAGATGTCACCAATTTCAACACCTGGGATCGGCCCAACGATTCGTTTATCTCGATTCAGCCAGAGGCCTTTATCCCTCATAGCCTGGGATGCTTTCAAGTCGCCACGGGTACGCTTTCTTATGGCATCTCGATTCCGATTCTCCTGCACCACTATGAACATTCGGAGCGAATCGTAAAGCATCCGCGTTCTGCGGACGATGTCCCTGAAATACTGCTTGTCTAACGGACCCAAATTGGAGACACGAACCAGCTCGCTGGATCTCTGCTCTTTCCGGTGAGAGACGACGACGGAGAGGGCTTTCGTGGTCTCTTCTGGGACTTCTTCTTCTGGGACGGGGACGATGGCCTGTGAATCTGGATCCTGTAAAACCTGAATGTCGCCCCCGTACTTGTCTTTGAACCTTTTCGCGAACGCAGTACGGAAGAGCTCGGTGACTCGGTTGTACTCGGAGTAGAGATTGGTCTGGTCTTGTTTGGAAGAAGAGGTGGGAACAGCGATCTGAGAATCGTGGGGACATGTCGGAGGTGGAGTACTAGAAACGGAAACTGCAAGAGGGAGCTTTGCTCCGAAGGTTTCATCGAAGGGTTCGTGTTTGGGTTCCAGTTTGGGGGTTAACAAGGTCGTGGTGGTGCTGGTGGTTGCGGCGGATGGGCGGAGAGCGAGGTTAAGGTCGTGAGGTGGGAGGAGAGAGGACATGGCGTTGAGGAGCAGGTGGTGGGTAGGGGATGTTGTTGGAGAATGTGGGTCTGGCTCAGTTAGCAAGGTACTTTCATGGCGGAGTCTGTGAGTGAGGCGAGAGAGAGAGGAGGGAAGTCCGATTTCGAGGGAATACTCAACCTTTCCAAAAGAAATGCAGTCATTCTTTGGGGGCAAATGAGTCAATTCACTATATAGATTACTGTTATTTTATTCACCGGCCCCTTTTTTGCTATCTTTTTTTTATGTCCTTTATTATAAATAATTAATGATATTAATTTATTTATTTATTAAATTTTTAATAAAAAATATAATATTATTAATCATTTATAATAAAATATATGAAATGAATACTAAAAAAGGGATAGATAATCTAGACTAGTCGTACCATTACATCCAAAGGGAAATAACATAAACCTGAACCGAAGTTTGACAATAAACAAAAAGAAAAAACCTAGAGAAATAAAGACAAGCATCTCTTACAAGAGAGAAAAAGATAGCACGCAACCTAAAAAGATATCACGCAACCTAAATGACAAAAACGGATTGAGCTTCAGAGTCTGTTAAAAACCACAAAAAATCTATCTCTATCAAAAATCAACACATTTTTAAATTTTTTTTCTTAATTTACTCTCTATCTTTCTCCTCTCAATTCAAATATATGTTACTTTTATGTCAAAAATTTGCAGAGTCAAACAGACTCTCATTATTGATCCGCTTTGTGCGTTCCACTTGCACTCCCATCTCTTTTTCTTTCTCTTTTTTTCTTTATTACTATCACATACTATTATATATTATACTTAATTAAATCTATAATTTTATTTTCTTTGTAAATTAGAATTTGTATATTTTAGATAAAAAATAACTTTAAATAAATAATAGTAATGATTATTCATCTAATTTTTAAAATTAAAAATTAAAAATAAAACACATATTTCACATGTCTTTAAAAGATTTATTTTTTATTTTATTGTCTTACAGTAATCAATTATGATATTTTTCATGAACTTTTAGACATTTAAAACTACGTAAGTAATTCATATAGGGACAATTATTTAAAATCTAAATTTTCTAGATACATTTTTTTTTTGAATTTTATTCACAATAAAAGTTTGAGTCTTTAGCAAAAGGTTTGAGTCAAATAATGAATCTTGAAACATTTATATATCCCATAAAAAATACAGTTTTTATATTTACAGTTTCACAGTATTTAATTAAATTATTTTATTTATTTTTGATATTTTAAAATTAGATGCGTTATTATTATTATTATTTACCTAAAGATATTCCCTCCGTCCCACAAAAATTGTAACATTTATTTTACTGTTTTAAGAATTTGTCATACTGGAATCCCTTAACTTTCATTTTTTGCATCAAATTTAGTCCTTCTATTACATTTTCTGTTAAGGGAGCCGTCAAACGTTGACATGTCAAACCTTGAATAGTAAAATATCCATTATGCCCTTAATTTGAATCTGCCCTTGAACACGTGTATGCCAGGTTGTTTCTTTTTATTAAGGTGGCAATTTAAAGATTTTTGGGTTTTATAGATGATAAAAGGTAAGGCGCGGAAAGTTAGAGAGAAAAGCTTCTTTTTTTTTTTACAGATCTTCTTCTCTGAAAATCGGCGATGTCCTTTGCGAGCGGTCAGTGGATGGATTTGGGTTATCGGGCACCTCAATGGAAGTGTGGTATGGACGCGAAGCTGCTGATGTCTTGGGCTAGGGAGCATGCTGGTCGCCGATTTCTTGGTTGCCGAAATTATAGGGTAAAGTGCGCTTAAACCCTTGAATGTAGTTTTTTCTTTTTTTTTTTTGAAATGGGCATATCTGATTTTACGGGTAATTTCTAGGCTCCTGGGTTCTGCGGTTTTCACCTCTAGTATGATGAACCAACCCCTAATCGTTTGAGGGTTATCATCTACAGACTCGTGAAGAATTTAAACTCAAAGGAGAATGAGGCTTCGTCGAGGAAGCAGAGTGAAGAAGAAGCTTTGAAGTCCAAATCTGAAGCGCAGATTTTAAAGATTGTTCTAGTTGTGTGATGGATCTTCATCTTTTTATATTTTATGTTCAAGTGATGATGAGTTATGTATTGTTCAACTTCAATCAATTGTTTGGATCTTCTTCTTCTTCTTCATCTTCTTCTGAATCTGCTTAGATCTTATATATTTGAATGGTGTAAAGAACTTTGAAGTTGTCCTATTAAGGTCTAACAATCATCTTTTTCATTAATAGCTTCTAAAATAAACTGATGCATCATTAATAGCATTAAAAGTGATGCAACTTATTAATTATTCGTTTGTTAATTTAACAACCAACCAATCAATAGTATCCAACTTAACAAACAAAACTGGTTAAAACTTATAACATTACTGTCCTGTTCAGGTCTCAAACTTAAAATATTATGTCCTATTGAGGTCCTGTATGTGTATTCCCCCTATTACCAGCAGTTGATCAATGATCAATCTCACATCTTCGTGCATTCAACATGCTTTACAACCTTCTTTATACATACAATGATGTAATCACATTTCAATCCAAAACATTCACATATCAATCCTCCCAAACTGGATATTAGCACACAAATCTAAACCACATTTCAATCCAAAATATGCACATCATATCAATCCACTGTCATTGAGCCACATGTTGACATATCCATATGAACAACTTTGGATTCTAAAGTTTACTTCACATCAACCACATCTTCACATTTAAAAAATATAATAACATGAGGGAAAATGATGCAAGTTTCAATGTCCATGTGGTGGCCTCCTTCTTCATTGCTTCTTCTGTCTTCTACTTCTTACTAGCACTCCTCCCACGTCTTGGTTATAGTTTCTACCTTATCCTTCCACTCTCTCTCTCTCCATAAAAGTACTGTTTCCTGGCACAACAACACTTCCTCTACCTTGTGGTTGCTGTAAGCAAGTGAAGTTAAACAAACAACAATCCTATTTAGAAAAAAAAAACAGCAAAGGTCAAGTTGAATTGGCTTACAGCAGCCTATTTTCTTTGGTTGATGAAGACACTCCCCTTGAAGTTGGACCCACCATTTGTTGGTGTAGTTGCCTAAATGCACACATTTTCATTCAGTCACAGAATGCATACATTTTTAGTGTTATGTGGCAAAGAAAAAGTTAAAGGAAACTTACATTAGTTTTTTGTTTCTTTTTTTGTCTACCTCCATTGTTTTGCGCTGGTCTTTTCCCTCTTCCACTTTCATTTCCTCTTGCACTTTGCTTCCCTCTTCCAGTCTGCTTACCACCTCTTGCACTTTTATTCCCTCTTGCACTTTTATTCCCTCTTGCACTTTGCTTCCCCCTTCCCCTATTAGTAGAAGTAGATCCAGCTTTATGAACAACCTTACATGACCTGATATTGTGACCAGAGAGATGACAGTTTGAACATGTGATAGAGTTTCCAGCCCTTCTCATCCTCTTGCTTGATTGCTCCTCACCTTCTTCTCTTATCCTCTTAAGTTTTGGCCTCCCCCTTGCTGTCTTTTTTTTAGTGGGTGGCTTAACTGCTCCAAAAGTTATTTCTTCCCACTGTTCAAGACTCTTCAGAGGTCTGATTATGTGATTATACACGCGCATATGAGTGGCCACCCAATAACACTGATCTACATACTCTTCTATGGTATCTCCATGGGCAGTCAAAGCTGAACAAGCATGAGGACATGAGATGCCTATCAAATCTCATTTTCTACAATCACAAGTCTTGTCTTCAATATTGACCTCATAGGTTGACTGATTATTTGAAGAGGCAGAGGTGACTTGATAAAATTTGAGGCCACCAATCTTGGGAAAACAAATCCTTGCAACTTCAAGATTTTTATGCAGCTTTGCCCTTATCTTAGGACAGAGCTTTGTTGCATACTTTTCCTGAACTTGCTGCTTCATTGCAATTCTCACCATACACTTTGTTCTGATCACCTCCAACATGGTCAGAATTGGCTTACCCCTAACCTCCAGAATAAATTTATCGAAGCACTCACACATGTTGTTCAACAATATGTCACATCTTGGGAAAGATTCAAAGTGTGATCTTGTCCAATGCTTAGGATTAACATTCATCAACCACTTATAAGCATTCTGGTCCACCCCTTTGATTGCCTCCATTTGTTATTTCCAGACAGCCTTGTATGGTGCTCTTGCAGCAGCCCACAGTAAGGTCCTCAAGAGCTCAGCTGGATACAGCTTCTTGAAGTTGGTGTACATATGCCGTACACAGAACCTATGCTCATAATCAGGAAATTCCTTCTCTACAGCTGGTATAAGACTCTTCAATAAAAATAAAAAAATTCAAAAGAGATCATGTAAAACTTTAACTGTCCTATTCAGGTCCCAACTTATAACTTTAACTGTCCTATTCAAGTCCCAACTTATAACTTTAACTGTCCTATTCAGGTCCTACATCAACAAAAGAATAAATGAAAGAAGCAATTACCTTTTGTCTGCCAGACATTATAGTCCAGTACTTGGTTTCTAAAATTTTAAGTTGCTCTTTCAAGTGTGCAAGAAACCAGCACCAGGAATCCATTGACTCAGATTCAACAACTGTAAATGCAATTGGATATATGCAATCATTGGGGTCTACACCTACTGCTGAAAGTAATTGTCCTTCATAAGTTCCCTTAAAAAAATCCCATCAACACTGATAATGGGTCTACACCCCTCCAGAAACCCATTTCTTTGCCCAGCTAGACAAATGAACATCTTTTGAAATATCAAATGATCACAACTGATAACAGTCATTGATCCTGGGTTCTTGTACTTGATCTCACCACAATAATCTGCTAGCTTTAAGTACTGCTGAGTTTCATCACCATTTAAAATTTCTAAAGCTCTAGTCTTTGCTCGACCAACCTTGGATCTGTACACCTCAATATTGTAGTTTCTTCTCAAATGGTCAACCAAAGCAGATAAAGGTATATATGGCTGAGATATAATGGTATCAAGGTAAGTTTCAGCTATCCAGTGATATGTATCCCATCTAAGTTTGGTTACCTTTGTACAACTGTGTTCATCTTCAAACCTCCTTATCTGACATTTGGGACCACCTGAC
>JBBYHH010133896.1:0-14421 GCA_038382905.1 Daphne laureola
TTGTAACGTACTCATACTTTAGAGTCACTTTTGTAATAAAATTTTATTTGGATATAGATTTGTAACACAAACTATATGGCTATAGTTTAGGTATAGATGGTATAATTTACTCTGGAAAAGAAAAGACAGAGAGTCTTACTCTAGTCTTAGCTTTTGTTTCACATTTCTTCATAGTGAGGACAACATAGGGATCTGCCTTCCCCATAAAGTCCACTGAAGGTAAATCTTCTGCTGCTACCACTGTCACTGATAGCACTCCTCGAACAAACACATCTTTCCGTTGTTTCTTTTCCAGCTCCGCATCTCCATCACCTCCACCCTTCAGTGCCTTCTCCAATGATGTTAAAGAGAAATCTGGGTTGAAGGGATTCTTGAAGCTCCTTTCCAATCCAAAGGGACAGTAGAGAAGCTCCAAGTGCACCTAAACGGGTGTAACACATAATGCAGTCTTACATTAGGAGTAACAGAAGGTGAATTCTGTCCCAAATCTGAAGCCAACAACATGATTGCTTGCTCACCTCACCCCTGTATTTAGTGTCTTTTTGAATCAACACATCTTTAACCAGAGTCAACCAGACTTCCTTCACCTTTCCAGGTTGGAGAGTCTTCAATGGCACTTGAGCACAACCAAGGGGTTCAGAAGCCTGAACTCCTTCATCGTCATATATTTTCACGGTCAAGTTTTGAGTTGATTCATCTTCCACAAGAAAGTCAAAGTTCTCATTCCATATAGGATTCAACTGGTTGTTCTGTGATGAATGAATGAATGAATGGTATGGTTATAAATTTTGATCTGTCTGAGTAAAATACCAAATAAGAAAAGCAAGAGTAAGTTGGACATGTTACTATAGTTTTGCTAGTCTTCATTCTGTTCCTCAACGGACGCACGAATAGCTGAGCAAAAGGATCAGATTTCCCAATAATGTCTTTATTAGTTAAATCCTTGGCTTGAACCAGCTTGACATCTAATATTCCAGCAGGCTTCAGCTCCAAGTCACTGTAATGGTGTGTTGATCAAATAAGGTAAGTAAATTAGCTTCATTAGGCAGTTTCATTTATGCATCCAAATCTCCTGTTACCATACCTGTAATCTCCAGGTAATATGGCAACAATTTTACGGACAGGCCAAGTGATAGCATCTTCAATAGCATCTTTTATTGTTTCCTGCACTAGTTTGTATCACTATCAGTAAGAACTACTCCTATGTTGCAAACTTTGCTACAACATTATCAGCTAAGAAGAGTATTTGTGAAATAATGTACTCCATTATAACATGATAAGTCAACAACAAAGAAAATGAGAGGGTTTCACCCACCTCAATAGCATCAGAAACCCCTGGAATTGTCGATACGTCCCCTCCAATAACTTTAAGTGTGAAATCAAGCTTTTTCTGCAGGTAAAAGTTCATTATTTGGCAGTGTCAAATGATACAAAAGTCTGCTGATGAATCAAAGGAAAGAAATACTGAAATCAGAAGGTATCACCTTCTCTCTCAAGGAGTAGCTGACTGCTGCAAAACCAGGAAATTCATTTACCAAGGGCTTGAATATTAAACGGAAAATCCCTGTGAATCCTATATCTTTTACCTAAATGAACAAGATATATATTAGAAGAAAACAAGCACATTATTCCATTTGGAAGCATAATCTGAATCAAGAAATGACTTTGAATGAATGAGTTTTCAGAATAACGGAGTTCGGGAGCTAAAATTGTTTATAAACGGTGTGTAAGAAATGTAAAGAAGAGAACAATAATGGATCTATACAAGATTTAACTGACTTCTAAGTAATCCAAACGAATTCAAAGTTTCAGAAGCAGGTTTGAGTTAATTTCCCACAATGTAGTACTTGATGAGAAAACAAAGATACTGTTAAAAGTTACCTGTATGGGAAGTGAAACACCAATTCTGGTGTTAATATCAAGAACAATCTTAGGGTCACCATCCCACTGCACTTCCAACTCCATAGTCACTCCACCATCCTCACACTCCTCCTCAAGAATCATAATCCCTAAAAACCATAGGTTACCAGTTGAGCACTCAGTCGCGTTTTCTTATCGAGCAAGCAACAGGCTGAATCATGCTAGCTAGAAGAGATATCTCAAGCTACCTGTAAACTTGGGAGCTATGGTACCAAGGGTTAGGGTTCCCAACTTCAAAGACGACAGCAGCGATGGAGTATATTGCTCGAGAATCGGCTCAACGTTAAGTCTTATCAGATCTGATGCAGCCTACCACAAAAACAAGACAGATAAATTCATCACCTTATCTCTTTCATCAGTCTAGAAAGGAATGAGTTAAGGAGGAAGTGAATTCACCTCATTAATATAAGGCCAAATCTTGTCAAGTTGGTTATTAAGCCAGTTTAACTGCAGAAAACATACAGATAATAACATCACAAAAACACAACATTGCATGAAGATGTGAAAGAAACCATTTTTAAATTTCTAACTTGCCTTTTGCCATTGAGAAAAGACAACCCATGAAGGATAATACTCACGGGGCAGAAGCTTTCTGGAGTCCTGCACCGTCATCTTGGCAAATGCCGCCACCATTTTTGCCTAACCAGCAACAGACACACAACATTGATCAAGTATTCCACAATAATTCTGAAAACACATCATTAACCATATAATTACCAGACCGGCTCGACGTGAGGTCCTGATTTGCTCGAATCGAGCAAAAGCAACCACCAGCAACATTCCGATGGCGAGTCCGGCGAGCCAGCCAGCGAAGAAAGACATCTTCTTTTTGGAAATCTAGATAAGCCCAGATGATGAAAAATGAAATTGCAGCTGATATGGAACTCAGATTCTCAGGGGACCTCTTCCTTTGGCCTGCACTGTAAGAAATAATTACAGTTGCCGCGCATGAATTGAATTTGTTCCAACAGATGGAGAAGAGGGTATTAATTAATTTTAAGTTTAAGTATTTTGATTAGATAGGAGATTAAGATCTTGATCTAGTTAATTAGGACCTGTAGTTGTGAAAAAAACAAGCAAGTAATATGGAGTATGCTCTTTGCTTGGTTTTGCATCTCTCTCGCTATTGATCTCTTGTTCGAAATTTTTTCCTTTAATTTTTTTCTTCATTTTGCAAACAAACCCCTCCATTTAGTTATCTGTATAATTTGGCCCCCCGTTTCTATCTTAACTTTCCTTCTAATTTTCTTGTTTTGTTGAAAATTTATAAAAATGGATACATGTATTTAAGGTACCCATACTATTTTACATTTTTACTCACTAGTCACTACCGGCAAACCGCCTTTGAACAACTATATAGAAATAGCTCCGTATGAGAATAGTTGTTTTAAATAGTTGTAGCGTTTTAGATAAAGATCAAACAATTACAGTTAATCGTGAAAAATTATTCGTAAATAAATTTTTAAAACGCACAAAATATTTTTGAAAGACTGTTGCCTAACACATCCATGATCTGGAAATGTTTTTTGGTGATATTACTAAAATAATTTATAGTTTTTTAGATACAGTATATTTAGAAACTAATTTTTTTTATATCAAGATTTAGAAACTAAATTAATTAATCTATAATTTGTAAATAAAAGATTTGAGCTTATATATTAAATTGTTGAAAAAATAAAGTTATAGATTAAATGTTAAAAATGAAACGCATAATATTTTTAAGATTGAGGTAGAACTCCCTCCGCTCCGTCCTAAAAAAAATTATATCGTTTGATTTTATTGTTTCAATATTCAATGTCTGACTCAATTTTTAATAAAGATAAACAGTGTAAAAAAATTAAAAAAATATATATTTAGCAAATTTGGATATCAAATTATGATTCCCAAATGAATTTTTTAGTTTTCAATGTCTAAAAATATATGAAAATAAATTATAGATTAAATACAATAAAAATGTCAAAACAAATGATACAATATTTTTAGGACGGATGAAGTATATTTTATTAACTGAATTTTAGAATTGGGCTATACTAGGTTAAAGAAAGAATAAAAAACGGAAAAATATTTAGGTGAGCTGAAACATCCTTTTAGTCTAAAATATAAAATTGAGCTACAATTTTGTGTCACGATTTAAGTAATATTTCAATAAACGAAGAAGGGCATGTATGTAATTTGGGGTATCACACAATATTTCTGTTTTGAAATATAACCGATTGCGAGCGCTAAATCTAATTATTGTATTGTATTGTATTTAGTTGCCCCCGCCCTTTCACTTCAGTTGATCACTTGCACAAGAAATACTTTCTCTCTTTCTCCCTTCTCCAGTCCACCTTCCCTGAGAAAACAATTCCGATCAACACAAACCAAGCTCTGGATACTAATCAATGGCGACTGTCCAGAGATGTTCGATCTGCGCTTTCGCATCATTGTGCCTTATAATTCTGGTCGTCGCTGTTTCCGGCCATGCTGATTACTTCCGCTTCCTCATCAGCTTTCCTTCTTCTTCACCTAAACTTCCGCCTCCAATTTTCGCCGATCAGTTGCAGAAAACCGTCGTTTCCTTCTCTGATCGAAACAGAGCGGTCCAATTCTCTGAATCCGCCATCGGAACTCCTCATCGCGAAAACTCAGTACTATCTCTCTCTCTCTTTCGGTTGATATTATCTTCTTCTTAGGCGGCGCAATTTCTGAATTCTATTCTCCAATTTGATATCGCTCGAGTTAAACAAGCTCCAGAAATTTGAAATTCAAATTTCATGTGATTGCTAGCTAGCTAGTTCAGTTCCCTCTTCTTTGGCTGATTTGATCTCCAGCAGCTGTATGGTTAATTAATTGCGAGACAGCTAACCAGCTAGCTGTTAATTAGCGTAATTAAGTTGTAGTAGTAACTGATTCTATGATTTAATCGCAATTTGATCGTGGATTTCCGCGATATTTCGTTGAAACAGAGGAAAAAGAAGCAGATGGTAATTAGCAGAGAAGAGAAGCTGGAACGAGGTCTAGCGAGGGCGAGATTGTCCATTCGTAAAGCGGTTAAAGCTCATCGGAACTTCTCTGCAGCGGTATCCGGAGCTACAGATAACGATAAGGTTTCAGCCGGAGATATCTACAGAAATCCGGGCCTATTTTATCAGTAAGATCTCTTAGTTCATTCAAATTAGCTAGATCATGTAGTATCTTCTGTTCTTTCTGATTTCTATTAATCGCCAAATCTCCTCTTAATTCGATTTGAAATCAGTTTTTGGAGTAGACACGGCGCTTTTAGTCGTTAAGCTCACTGATTTTCCGTTAATATATCAAAACAATTGTCAGGTAAAATTATACACAAATAAAAAACAACAGAGATATAAATCGGTGATACTGATTCGATCGCTACGGCATCCTTTAATTAATTTATTTATTTGGGATATGCATTTTACTATTCGTTCACATATTTGTATATATACTTTTTGCTTCAAATATATATGCAGGAGTGTTCCTTTGTAATTTCTGATTACTTGATCCTCACACAAGGGCACGTAGAAATATACTCCCTCCAGTTTTTAAAAGATAAATCATTTATTTTTACTGTTTTAAAATTTAATATTTGACTTAAATATTTACAAAAAAAAAATAGTACAAAAAAAAATTCTAGAAAATTATATTTAAAAAATTTATATTACAAATTATGATACATATAAAAAATATTTAACTTTAGATATCTGAACATCATAAATTAAATACCGTAAAACAGATAAAATAAATTGTTCATCTTTTGAAGACCGGAAAGAGTATATATAGCAATAATAAGAATTATCAAGCAACTTTCCTAAGCACTTGATCTAATGGTAATATTCTTGAGGATATCTGTAAAGGTCTCGAGTTCGAGCCACCAGTATCCCAAACTCCTACCTTATTTGTATAAAAAAAAAAAGAATTATCAAGGAACTTTAGAACTACTTCGCTTCTAAGTTACACCGAATTCGTTTGTGCTTTCTGCTTCTTCTGGTAAAGATAGTCTTGAATTGAACTTAGAGTGATCACTGCCACTTATCAGACCCACTCAATTCTTTACAGTTCCACACTTGCCTGAGTATGATCATTGCTATAGCCACCCAGGAAAAGAAAAAGTGGCACTCTCTGCTATATTATTGTGTGAAAATAATACTGCAGCTGGGAGTTGAGTGATAAAAGTTTACACAAAAAATTCCAACTGACGAGTCGTTGTTTTGCTCAATCGAGGACTAATCTCTTGACCAGTAATTTAATTTCATTCCTAGGATAGAAAGATGTCACAAACTTTTTTGAATGGACATATAAATTATATATGTACACCCGTATGCATAAATTACATTTTTAAGAGAATTCCATGCTTAAATGATTAAAATGTGTCACCATGTGTATATATAGTTTGAACTTTGGGCTGCATGTAGGAGCTATACGGAAATGGAGAGAAGGTTGAAGGTATATGTGTACAAGGAGGGTGATCCGCCGATAGTTCACGACGGACCATGCAAAGACATCTACTCATTCGAAGGCAGATTCATACACGACATGGAACGGGGAGCCACCAAGTTTAGGACCAATGACCCGACTCAAGCTCACCTCTTCTTCATGCCATTCAGTGTCACCTCCATGGTTGAGTACATGTACACACCCAACAGCTACGACGCTTCTCCTCTTCAACGCTTTGTTTCTGACTATGTCGGCATCATCTCCACCAAGTACCCCTTCTGGAACACCACCCATGGCTCTGATCACTTCATGCTTGCCTGCCATGATTGGGTCAGTATACAATTCCTACTTCTTTATTTTCCATCCATACTTAAACATTGAGTAAATTGTCTTCCCGTATGTTTTCATTTATCTCTTGTTTTTTATCATGAATGTGTAGACATAGTAGAGTAATTTGCATGTGTATTATAATCTAAAGTATAAATCTCTCTATAGAGTTCTGCTTCTCTCCATTAAATGGAAGGAGTAGTGAAGTTGGATGTTTGATCACAGATCACCCATAAAATCATAAAATTGAGTTAATGGGGGTGATCTATCACTCATCCAATCTCATTGCTCTCTCCATTGAATGGAGACAAACCGAATCCCCCTTTGTCCCTCATTATAAATTATATAGGTGTTAACTAGTTAACTCTGTTAGTTACTAATTCGTACGATAATTATTATTTTTTCAATATTTAATTTATATATTTTTTCTTCAATATTTTAGTATATAAAATTAAGTAACTAATCAGATAAATTAATATGTCTAATTTTTAGAAATATTTTTTTTCAAATTATTTGAACATATTTTTTCTAATAAAAAATTAAATTAAACAAAAAATTAAAAATCAAATGTAACAATTAAATGAGGACAAAAAGTATTTATAACGTGGGAGAGATGATATGGACTCTAAAAACACTATATTTTGATCTCAATTTCTGCGTGTGCATGAGGTGAATTGATCATCAATTCTGTGCCATTAATTGCAGGGGCCGATTGCATCAAAAGGAAACCCAACTCTCTACAACAACTCCATCAGAGTGCTATGCAATGCCAACAGTTCCGAAGGGTTCAACCCTCAAAAGGACGTTAGTCTCCCGGAGATTGCTCTCTACGGCGGCAAGATCCCACCAAAGCTTCTCAATCCACCACCAATAAACGCCTCACGGCCGCACCTCGCCTTCTTCGCCGGCGGTGTCCACGGCCCCATCCGCCCTCGCCTCCTCCACCACTGGAAGAACAAGGTTGACGACGACATGCAGATCTTCGAGTACCTCTCCAGTACTGATCATGATCACAATGACTATTTCACTTTCATGCTTCAGTCCAGGTTCTGTTTATGCCCAAGTGGGTACGAAGTTGCCAGCCCCAGGATCGTTGAAGCGATCTACGCCGGTTGTGTCCCGGTGATCTTGTCGGAGAGCTATGTGTTGCCGTTCAGCGACGTGTTGCGGTGGGAGGCTTTCTCCATTAAGGTTGAGACGTCGGAGATGGCGAGGTTGAAGGAGATACTGATGTCTGTGCCAGAGGATAAGTACAGGAGGCTTCAGGAGAACCTGAGAGTGGTGAAGAAGCATTTTGTATTGAACCAACCGGGTAAGAGATTCGATGCCTTTCATATGATCTTACATTCCATTTGGCTTAGGAGAATTAACCAAAAACCTAGATTTGATGTCTAGATATTAATTACTCCTACCATCCCTTATTATTTACACTTCTTTAAATTTTAAAATTATTTTTGATTCAAATTTTTATAAAAAAGAATCTATTAAAATATTTTTAAAAATATATATTTCAAAACTTTAAGAATTTTTCTATATATACATGTTTTTTTAAAGATTTTTCTAACAATTTTTTTTTTTGTGAAAATTTGAGTTAAAGACAATGTTAAAAGTCAAAAAAATACAACTAATAAGGGATAGATAAAATATTTTTCAATGCAATTACTTCTTTTATTAATGAATATAAAAAATATTTACAAGTTTTAAAATCGCCAAATTTTATTCAAGTGGAGGACCAAAAAATCTCACCAAAACAGAAGTCGTCGCACTTTGTTGTGAAATCGATTGAACTTTGGCTATTGAGCAAATTTGCCATTAGAAATACGTAAAATGTGCAGATTTGATAGGTCTCATTTCACCACTGACGTTTGAAAAAAAGACTTAAATTATCATCGATGTTATAGTTTTGGGTCTCAATTCATCATTGTCGTTTTAGTTGCACCGGACCACCGCTGATCATTCTCGAAAAATCCGGAATGAGAAAAAAGTATATCGGACCGTAGATCGGGATCTAAAGTCACCAAATCCCGGTCTAGAGCCACCGGATCGCGGCATAAGACCGACGAATTGCGAGGCCATGCCGCAAATCGGCACCCCTTGGTCAGGATCTGGCGGTCCTAGACCCTGATCTACGGTCCTAGACCCCGAATGGTGAGTTTCGGCGTCATTGGTGGCGGCGGTGATGCCTGACGGTGATATTGTTAACGGTAAATAGTGACAAAATGTTAACGTGATGGTAAAATAGGACCAATAAATCATTTCAGTGACAAACTTGGACCATTAAATTATGGAGGGTGGTAAAATAAGACTTTTTTTCAAAGTAGTGGTGATTTAGATCCAAAAGGTAAACATTAATGGTAAAATGAGACATTCCCTCAATTTGATATCATTGTTTCAATTTGAGCATTCAATATTAAAAATAGTGTAAAATAGAACCAAACTCTTAAAATCAGTACATTTTCGGTAAATTCGATTAACCAACGTAGAGACTAATCTTCCACGAATAAGTTACATCATTGACTTTGCCTCCACTCCTTAAAGCGAAGCCTTCTCCCTTCTTAAGCTCCATCATTTTTTTTAATGGGGATTCTTCTTAAGCACCATTAGTTACACTATACTTTCACACTTATCTTTCTCTCGCATCAATCAACGTCTAATTAAACCATAGCTTTGCTTTTGTATTCTCTAGGACAATCTTTGTTGATTATGTTGTCACTACCAAATTCTTCTTTTATTCCATTTGTATGTTCTTTATTTATGGTTTGGATCAATGGAGTATTTGGCGGATAGAAATGGAAATAGAAGAAGGTACTTATTGCTTGTTAAGTTATCCAAGCAAAAATACATTTGAAATCGTGTTCTTGTTTGCTAGCTATTGATTGTGGTATTGCCGTATTCTTCTATCAAACAATTATGGAAGAAGAACTTTTTGCCACCTTTTCTTTTTTATTAAAAAAAAGCCTCATTTTTACTATTCTCCTTAATTTTATGGTCCTATTTTACCACTCAAATACTTTGTTGATCTCATTTTGTCATTACGTTAGTAGACAGTGACTATTTACCGTCACGGTTGTTCCACGTGTGCTGTGTGAGGGTACATGACGTCCAGCTTGCCAAAAAATGACGGGTTACAGGCAGGGGCGGACCCAGAAAAAAATTATTGTTGGGGTAAATTTGAACTATATAAAAGTTTTAAGTTGAGGGATTATAGGGGTTTAAATGTTTAGTTTCTAAGTTAAATGTGTAAGAATAATTTCAGATATAGTATAAGGATATGTGTAATAAATTCTTAGTATTAATTGTGTGGGGGCAAATTACAAAGGTAGGATTCAAACTTGTTCGGAATATACATATATACCTTAAACTTTAGAAAAGTTCAATAGGGGCAATTGCCCCCATGCTAGGTCCGCCCCTGGTTACAGGGTTATAGAACTTGGGTGATATTTTTTTGGCGCTAAAATCGGGTTGTAAGCAATTTGAGGCTTAGGGTTTCTTTTGAAAGAGAGAGCTATCAATTTCGACGATTCCGACAATTGGAACTTAGGGTTTCATATCTAGCATTAGGTAGGTTTAGAAATGGTTAATTTAATTACCAACTTCAAGCAGCGATTCAAGTGGTTATGGGTCTAGATCCACCGCCGATAGTGGTTGATGAACTCGTCGGTGCGTAATAGATTAATGGTTGGTTTCATCTTTCTATCACGTACCCTCTAACGTGACAGAAGAAAGAAAACAGACTTGCGTTCTAAGTGTTGTCGAATTTCAACCTTCGGTGGCATTGTGGGGAAAGAATGAAACCAAATGCTCGAGAAGAACAAGAATTCTCACCGGAAAAGAAGATTTGGGTGCGACCTTGGCCTTAGCTCTGTCTACTCCAATAATGGTGTGAAAGTTGAAACCCTTCTCTCAACAATTATCACATTTGTGTTTAAGAGGAATGTTATGGAAAGATGTAAAATTTTGTATTGAAACACTTTTTTCAACCTTAGCCGCATAGCAGCCTGTGGTTTTCTTCCCTTCCAAGCCAAAGGCTTGTGAATCACCGTCGCACCCCTGTTGGAGACGTTGTCACTACCGGTTCCCTCTCTCTCGTCTTTGTTCTCTCTCTCTCTATGCGCATGTTCTGTTCGAAGATCAGTCGCACCGTTTTTTTTGTCCGTTCTTGTTACCCGCACCGATCACCCTCTGTTCGTATTACTCGCATCGCCACCGATGGATGCCATTCATGTCCGGGTTTCTCACATGGCTCTCTCGCGAGAGGTCGATGAGGTTGTGGAAGCAGTGGTAGAGGCTGTTACCAAAAGTCTAGTGGGGCAGGGGGACTTCCTCCTCCACCCTGCACCATGAGAAATGTGGTCTGGAGTAGGTGGGGTATCGGACCAGCTCTCTCTACTCAAATATTATTATTTTGATCTACTCGATCGTTATTTTATTTTTTAGTTCAGATGGTTCTCTGGTTAGCTGTTTGGTTGGTTCTTTCTAGCTTTTGCTTTGTAGAGTCTGGTTTTTTGTTTAGCATGTCAATTTCTGATTGCATGCGTATAACGAGATGGCATAGGTATCTTTGAGAGCCTAATTGATGTGTCGCGTTTCAGACTGAAGATGAATATTTCTCCGCTATGTTTTTTGTGCTTTTTCAAGGTCGAGTTGTGGTCTGTTGTCAGAGTTGGCGCTTCAGCAATTGTCTTCTTTCCTGATGTTAGCTTTTTGGCTCTCTCTTAATAACTTGTTTGTTTTAGGTGTTCTATTGTTGCTTTCATTTCTTTCTAGTACTGCTTTGTTTAGGGGTCTTTATCATATTTTAAATATTGACTTGTATTATTTTCTTTGAAAATAATGATAAGTCGTTTCTTTTATAAAAGAGAGGAATGCTATGGATAATAAATTGAATAGATCACCTGAAGACTTTCTCATAATCAAACATTTGTTGGTTCACAATAGTGATTACATAATAAATTTTAAATGCAATAGTATTCAAGTACACGCTCCAAAGTGTGAATATAGCCTTCATCTTCATCTTTAAATTAGCACAAATTGTCAAACAATCAAATAGGTGTGAGTTGATGAACTAGCGTATGGATGGGCAGCGACAGAGGCTCTCTTTGATAATTTTTCAATGGTCAAGATCAAACAGCTACAACTAAACGTGAAAAGCTACTCGTAGATAATTTTTCAAAACGTAAAAGCTACTTTTAAAAAGTTATTGTCAAATACACTACAATCTCTGTGTGGGACAAGAAGAACGGAAAGGCGAATGTGACATGACAAAAACCAGATACTTATAAACGATATATTAACGGTATTATCTCATTATGAACATTATAAGATTCTGGATTTGTTTTTCCAATTAAAAGCAATGAAATAAAAAAAAACATAAATTTGGAATACAAATAAGAAAATGGGAATAGATAGAGAAAGAAAAGTTTTTCCAGTAATTGCACATTTTAAAAAAAAGATGCTCTCGACGAGCGCCACCATCGGAGCTCTGCTCTGAGCATCGCCGGTGCTCACGGTGTAGAATGGGTCGAAAGAAGGGACTCCGTTTGGAAGGAAAGAAGGAAAGGGACAGAGACGAGAGTATCGACCTGAGCTCAATTGTCGAACTCGAGAATAGGTCCGAAGATGAAGCTTCTGAGCCAGAAGAAGAAACCGTGAAGTCAGATCCTATTTACACCCCGCATCGCATCCCCAAACCTAATCAGCTCAAATTAAATTGTAGACCACCTTCGAATACTTCTCCCATTGTACAACCATCCGGATCGAATCTAAGGAAATCCTGGGCAGATCGAGTGCAGTTCGAAGAAAATGACTCCCGAGTCAAAAACGAAGGTATCAAGGTAGATCAAAATCCTAACTTCCTACTTGAATTTGTTCCTGAAGTATTACATGAACAAGAACTGTTGTTCTCAAATGAGGACCTAGAAGAAGGCTCCAAACATTGGAAGCATACACTGGTGGGGTGCGTCATGGGAACAAAAGTTTCTTGGATGAATATGCAGAAATTCGTTAAGGCAAGATGGACTGACATAGTCCCTCCAATGATTATAAAACAATCTGGAGTCTTCCTCTTCACCATCCATTCCAATGAAGATATGTGAAAAATCTATGAGACACTCACCTATTTCGTTTTTGATAAACTCCTGATGCTTAAGAAGTATGAGTTAGGGATCAAAGTTGATAAGAATTTGTTCGAGGACAAACTAGTATGGATTCATCTCCTGGATCTAAGAATGGAATTGTAGACTCCTAGGCTTCTGAGTAAGTTGATAAGTATGATAGGCAACCCTCTAATGGTTGATACACCAACCATCCAACATACAAGGCTCTCATATGCCCGAGTACTGGTCTCCTTACACAATGTAGCTGAGGCTCTAGAGATTATAAAGTATTTCACCCCTGAGGGGACTCATCTACAACAAGTTCAATATGAATGGTCACCCTTCCCTTGTTCCAAATGCCAAAAATGGGGGCACCAAGTGGCTGACTGTATTCCAAATCATAAACCACTCCAGAACAGAGAATATGCAAGGGCATACAGACCTCCCACTCAAAAATAGAAAGTTCATACTGGGCAGTCCAGCAGCCTCCAACAATCACTACATGAACAACCTCCAAAACACAATGATACAAACCTACCTCTAAATGATAAGATAACTAATACTTTTCAGCTGATCACCAAACAGCAATGGCTGAAGCAGGGAAGTGACAAAGAACCAAAGGAAAAGACTCCCCTAGTCTCACCAAGCTACTTTTCTCATATTCAACCAAATGATATAGATGAAGATGAGAATATTCCCCCCATTCCTTATTAATGTGGTATTTCTGGAATGTGAGGGGTCTAAATGATCCCATAAAGCAAAAAGAAGTTAAGAAAATCATCAGAAGAAAGAAATTGAATTTAGTTGCACTACTTGAGACAGGAGTGAAGAGTTCCAAGTTTATGCCCATCTTCAAAAAGGTATTTGGAGGTTGGTCTTTTCTTAACAATTACTGTTTATCCTATAATGGACGTATATGGGTTGGATGGGATCAATCAATTCTGAATGCTCACATTATCACAGTAGAAGAGCATTATGTGCATATGAGGGTCAATCATCTGGTGGAACAATGGACTGTTTGCTTATTTATAATATATGCCTCCAACTCTCCCACTCAGAGATCTGAAACATGGTTTAACATTACAGAATATGGTCAATCCATAAAAATCCCTTAGGTAATACTATGTGACTTCAATGAGGTTCTTAATGAGATAGAGAAACTAGCAAATTCTGGTAACCCCTCTCTCCATGCAGTAGGATTATCAACTATGTGTAATGATTTGGGCCTTATGGATATCTGCAGTATTGGTTCTCTTTACACTTGGTGTAATCATCAAGAACCATCTACAAGAATATATTGCAAGTTGGATAGAGTAATGGCATATCTAGAGTGGTTTGAAGAATTTCCCATGGCTAAAGCTGAATTCAAGGCCAATCCCTTTTTTGACCATACTATTTCCTTCATTTCCATTCAGGTTGAGTAGATCCAAAGAAGAGGTCCCTTCAGATTCCTCAATATATGGATGCTCCATCAGTCATTCCCTGCACTGTTACAGTCCTCATGGTTATCCCCTTTGAAGCCTGATAATCCAGCAACAGATCTGATCTCCAAGCTGCAAAAACTGAAACTGGAATTAAGGTACTTCAACTCTCAACATTTCAGTGATATCTCAATCAGGGTAACAAAAGCTGAAGAATTATTCGA
>JBBYHH010134007.1:0-14420 GCA_038382905.1 Daphne laureola
TAGACGTGCATAAGCACTAGCACCAGCAACTATCAACTTTGGCCGGAACAAGGTTGCACTTTTCTCCAACTGTGATTCAAGAGTTCAATTTTAAGAATTGGTCTATAAACATTGAGAGGAACCAGAAGAGCGTTATATCTAAAACTTTGTTGGATGAAGGGGCAATAAAATGATGATGAGCAGAATTGGAGAATTTCATAGTTGAAAAATAATACAAGATGCGTCTTAATTTGCAGATGATTACAGTTGCAATTTGTAGTGATTTCCACTATTGATAAATTGCATTACAGATTTACAATAATTGTCTCATGAGAGAGTTGTATCTGCTATCTACTAGAGCATCAGCACGCACATTCCAACTTTACTTTTGGATAGACCTATGATGTTAAGTGATGTTTAAGAGTTAGTTGATATGAGGCAATGCATGCCACAATTTCAACACAGCACACAGGTAAAGCTTAAGATGTTGTATGACAATGATGGTAATGAACCACAGTGACAAAACCAAATCTTGCATCCTATGATTCAAACCCTCTAAAGAATCGAAACTAACTAAAATTTTCATGTACAATGTGCATAGTTACCTGATCATAGTCAATATAGCCAGTGGCTTCATTCAATCTGTACGGCATTGTCTCAAAAAATATCGAGACAGCAGAAATCTTTTTTGTGTCTGTCTATACAATTAAAAAAGGAAACACACAATCATATAACACATAGACACAAGCATTTCTATAACCATAAGATAAAACTGCTCTTTCATAAATCCAACATTGGCCAACTTAAAGTTGAAAAGAACAAAGTCGACCTCTCTTATCAAATACCTACCTGATATCCATGAGAGAGATGTCCACCGTGAGGAAGATCAAGTGCCATGATTCTTTCATGAGGTTTAAGAAGCGCAGTGTAAACATGGAAGTTAGCTGGGGACCCAGAAAGAGGCTGCACATTTACTGCAATATAAAAATTTGTAACCAATAGATAAGTCCGCTGTTTCAAAGCAAATAGAGAAGTAAATGAAGAAACACCATTCTTGCCTCTGTGAACATGAAAGAAATAAAAGAAGTCATTTCCCTTCAGACTTCATAACAAAAAGATTGTAAAATATAAACATTTACCTCCCCATTTTGCAGGATCAAGTCTGAAGGCTTCCAGAGCACGCTTCTGACACAAGGTTTCTGCCATGTCAATGTATCTATAATAACAAAATCAACTTATCATTTCCCTTTTTGCAAATGAACGAATCAAAACAGTGTATGCAAAGCTAAAAGTGAGAGGCAGAGAAAGTACATACTCATTTCCTCCATAGTATCTAGCACCTGGATAACCTTCACTGTACTTATTGGTCATTACAGACCCAACTGCTTGCATGACCGACAGAGACGTGAAGTTCTCCGAAGGAATGAGCTCCAGTCCCTTACAAAAGCAACGAATACTTGAGTTGAGCACTCAACTAAACAAAGGAAAATCACCTAATTGGACTCTCATCCTAATAATCAGAAAACAACTTGCCCTTCTCCCATGGACTAGAAAACAATATCAACAACGACTAAACCAGAGAGAACGATCGAGTTACGTCGTGTACCTTCCATTGCCGAGCTTTCTCGAGTTCAATAATGTCGTTAATCTCCGGATCCACCTCCTCAAGCGGAGCATTGAGCTGTTTGGGCCACTGCAAAACAACCATTTCAAAACCCACCATCATCGACATGAATGAAAAGTTAAAAAAACTAAGACAGAAATTCAAGACTAAGAACAGGAAGCTCACAGTGACGCTAGATTTCTCCTTCTCGTAAACAGCCTCGTTCGGCAAAGACGCCTTGAAGAATTCAAACACAAGAACAAAAAAGATAATAAGAAGAGAGCCGGAGAAGAGAGAAATCACAGATAGAAGTGAAATTAGGAAGTTAATTGAAAACCATTGGGCGGATGGAGGTAAAGGTGAAGAGAGGGCGGAGAGGCTTGTCGATGGAGGAAGAGAGCCGGCGGAGGGCCGTCGCCATTGCCATCGGTGATCTGGTTGTTGTTGCGACTCGAGAGAGAGTGTGGTGGTGGTGGTGGTGGTGGCTCTGGGCCTGGTTGTTGTGAGGGTTTGTTTTGTTGGTTACATAATGCGGTCCAGTGATTGTGGGTGGGCTTTTGGTGGCTGCAGATTTTCCGTTCAAAAAATTAATACTCATTTTTTCATCCAAAAAATAATGAAATGTTTATTTTTTAATTATTTCAAATTATAAATTTAAAATTTTTGTATATAAATAAAAAATTTATATATTTATTTTATAAATATATTTTATTTAATTTTTTTTAATTTCAGAATAATATAGATAAATGGAAATTAAATAAATATCAAAAATTAAACATTTTATTATCTAAATTAGTATTATTTTAAAGAATTATTCTAAAAAAATTAAAATTAAAATATCTATCAATTTTAAATATTTATTTATTATTTATTTATATATTTTTTAAATTTCAATATTGAAGAACAAAATATTTATAAATTAAAGGCTCAAAACGAGCATTCCTTTTTGAAGGGATTACGGGATTAGTATATTTTTGTGGCTCGCTCATCATCGCTATCTTCTCCGTGCTGCTCCCAAATCCAAATCCAAATCCAAACAGTTCGTTTGTTTGTGGATCAGTCACCGTCACACCCCTAACTCAACTACTCATCACTCATGATATTCTATGCATATGTGTAATTCTATTTTATTTTATTTTTAACGGGAGATGGTTTATTTTGTTAATGGAAAAGAGAAATAAAACCAGCTATAAAGTTAGCATAACAAACTAAACAACACAACAGACTCAAAATAGCCAAAGAGAAATAAGCAAATAAGGAATTAAAAAATATAAGTAGTAGATAACCACCCTTGAATATAAGATCCATGTAATAAGGAAGTATCATTGCACATACGCCATCCTGCACTAAAAAGTCACGATAGAATTAACGAAATTAAAGATATCATCAATCTTGCATTCGACAGCTCAGACAGATTTAAATGAGTAAAATATTATTGACACATCGCAACAGTACTGTCATGCAAGAAATCGTCTCCACCGTTAAAAACCGTTGATCAGAGAAAGAAATCAACTGCAGACGAGACAGAAATAAAATCAGACAATAAAGAAGTATCCTACACAAATGAGGCACAAAAATAATCAAATGGACCAAACCAAGACGACCCTCACGCCTTCCCAATTGCAAGGTGACACAATCACTCGCCACTGCTAGATTGGGAGTCCCCAAAACCCAACAAAATACGCTCTATCGCCGCGATCACCGCAATGGAAAAACGTGACTTCTTTCAAGCACGCCCACTGCCAACATTGAGATTTGGAGATTTACCCCCACCTAAAGGCTTGACTACCTAACACTCCACCACAGATACAATAGAAAGAGGAGGGATAACTACAGACACAGGTGCTAGAGGACTAGAGGATTAAACAAAACCAATGCCAACTAATATGTAGTACTACCTCCGTCCCATGAAGATTGTTCCATTTCTTTTGCTGTTTCAAAATGCAGTATTTGACTCAAAATTTAACTAAGATAAACAGTGGAAAAAAATAAAATAAAAATATATCTAGAAAGTTTAGATTGCAAATTATAAGAAACATATGAATCATTTAACTTTACATGTTTATAAATTCATAAAAATAAATCGTAGATTAAATACTGTAAAAACAGTAAAGAAATTGAACAATCTTCATGGAACGGAGGGAGTACATCTATAAATGACCAAATTTTATTTCTGTAAATAGAAACAGATAAATTAAACTATATGGCGTGCATATGTTTTCAATAACCAAAAAAAAACAACAACAACAACAATTCTTCAAATTAACGCATTTTTCAAAACTTTTATTCTCGCAGATTTCTTTTCATTTTTAAATCTTCATCACTTAAACTCTTGATGGATTTAAACTGAATTATGATAAGTTTATGTACAAACTGAGCTACTAAATTAGCTAAAACGCAAGGGCGGGAAAAAATATTCGCTAGAAGGAGGGATTGAACCTCCGACCTTGTGGTTAACAGCCACACGCTCTAACCAACTGAGCTATTCCAGCTTTCCTGTTAGCAATGGGGTACAATTTGTATTTGACGGTTTATGTGCTGCCATATGAATCAAGCAATACGAACATTATGCGTTTTATTGACAATGAATTTTTTAAATAATTTGTTACGTTTTGAAAAAATTATATACTTTCTTCGCCTTTTATTATTAGTGGCATTTCTTTGATTTTTAACATTATTTTTTATTCAAATAAAAAAAAAATTGTTAAATTTAAAAAAAAATATATGTATATATACAACTAATAAAGAACGAAAGAATTACAATTTTACATTTAGCAATAATTATTTGATTTTGACAGTTAAAATATTATTTAAAATACTATAACTAATTTAAAGAACTATTTCGAATTTTGACCATTTTAATTTCCCCACCACTCTTTGTGCATGTGTCTCGGAATTATAGTATAAGCCAGTCAATTGGTCATCGACATCAAATCCTCTTGATCCTTGTTTCACATGTGACATGTCTTCTCTCCCCCCAACTATTTTGATGCTTCAAATAACGTTATAGCTAGCCAAACCTATGGTTATTTTAAAGATAGATTTAGCTTTGTTTCAATTGGGTCTGGTCTGATGATAGATTACATCATTTTTAACTTAAAATATATTTAGTGCTTTACTTGTACGTGTTTATCATGGATAAGAACATGAACAAGTTTCTGTTACCGTTTTTCTTTCAAGAAATATTAAACGAGCAGAAAAAGAAAATAATAACTTGAACTAAGATAAAATAGAATAATAGCTAAAAGCAACTAGCAACGACAAGTCGACAACCATACAGGGAGAAGAGTCATCTCCAGCACTGACCAACAAACGATCTTGAAAAAGAGCATACCAAGAAGCAACGAATTAATTTACAACCCTAATCTTGAACGGGGCACATCACAACAGTTTTCAAAGAGCTAGAACCACAGGCGGGACAACCACCCGAGGCTCCTCATGGGCAACCTCCCCCTCCACCGAGCCAGGAGCAACTCCAGTCGTCCTCGTAGTATCATTCTGACGAGAACCACGATGACGGAGCCATTCACCAAACTGCACCGCAACACTAGGACCCTCTGTTGAGTACAAGCATTCACGTTCCTGCATGTGGATATAACGCGATCATAAAGAACACAAAAATCAGTGAGACGTTTGTAGTGCAATAAATAAGATTTTACTTCACCATCCACAACAACCTTCAAAAGCCTGCGCATAGGCTTGGTGATATCCATTATAACTCAAACCGGGAGAGGCGCTATTCACACCAACCTCCAGCATAAGACCAATCCGCGAACCTAGCGAGCTAGCTAGCCATCGCACGAGTGTACCAATCAAACGGTGCATCTACAATATGCATCCAGAAATCTACCGTATCCAAAACCAGGGACGACGGAGAATCGCCCTTCTTGAGCAAGGTCATGGGAATCAGACGATTATTAATAAACGATCGTGGACCATGTAGCAAAATTAGTTTCACTTGTTCCAACGAGTCCAGTTCAATCAAAAATTTGTTGTTGCGAACCTGAAAACCAGCCGTCCAGTTGGATTGCTCCACGTCCTTGACGAGCCTACGAGTCGAATCCGAGCTTGAGCTGCATTTCGTGAGCTCAACAAGCTTCGAGCCCAAACCCTAACCGAATTAAATGCATTCGAGCTCGAGCTCGAGCTCAAACATCACGAGCTCGGCCCGTTTACACCCCTAGTTGGTTGTTTGCTATTATCGTTAGTTATTCCAATGATTGATCATATAACACCAACAAATATTTTTAAATCTTAAAAACAAAAAAAAACAGCCAACTAATTATTGTAAGTTGTAACCATCAATATCCCATCCTGTAAAACCAATTACAACCGAAAAGTAATGTAAAACTAATTAATTATGAGTTGTGTGCAAAGCAAATGTTCCAACCACAACAACGGCCGGCCCACAGGAAATATACTCCATTAATTAGACAGCCGGACAAACTTATAAAAGACAGAGTAAGAGTACTCAGACAAGCAAATTAATTAATCTCACTTAAACCTACGCTCTGATATACTATATCTCTTTCTTCATCAAAATGGAGACAGATGATCTGATCACTTGCCGGAAGGTCCGCCTCGTACATCGGCGGCTGCATGATGCCGAAAGAGATGGAGTACTCTCACGCAGGGGCGGGTCCACCATAGAGGCACACGGGGTACGTGCCCCCAATAAAATTTCATAAATTTTAATCATAGTGGTAGTATTTTCTGATACAAATAAAATATAAGAACCATTTTGAACATATATACATAGTACGAGGGTTAACTATCAGTTAACGCAAAAGATGACGGTCGTTTCGTGGGGTGCGCATCCGGATTCTTGCATCAACTAGGTAAAACATTGGCTAAACTACTTTTTAAACCCCACTACTATGCAAACGTTTCTTTTTAAGTTATAAAACTTGATATTTTATCATGCAAGTCTTAAAAATTTGGTAAAATATTAAAAATTAGTCCTAAATATTTATTGCTTTTATATTAGTCCTAAATTAGACCTAAAAGTTAGTCCTAAAAATTAAATTAGTCCTAAAGATCTGCTAGAATTTTATGATGCAACCGAATATTAAATATTTATTCATCTCCTTTCACACTTCTTTTTATTGCTTTACAATGGTATTACAAATATTGTTTATATTAAAACTAAGGGAAGAGTGAGTATCTAAGTAAATTTAATAAATAAAAAATAAAATAAGAGATAAAAAAAATTGTGTCCCCAACTACCAAAAATCTTGGGCCGCCACTGCTCTCACGTCGACCGTTATGGATCAGGGCCGGAGGACATAGACGGCAAAAGATCATCAGAGAAGATGGTGCAACTTTCTCCGGAGGCTAGTGAGAGACTACTGTTACACATACAGATGGAAAACGCTGTCGTTTGACTACGATGCTGTTAACTATTTAGAACATATCATCATCTCAAGCACTTCACTCATGTTCATTATTCCCTAGTTTAAAGGAGCTAGCATATATTACATATATATAGAAAGCCAGAATGTTGCCCTAGCTACCAAGTTATTAATTAAGTATTAATTCATTTATAATTAAGTACACTGATTTTGATCATCATTTTATATCTTATGTATCACAACAGTAACATTGATCGTCTATGCATGCAGCCAATTCATAATTGGGAGCCAAAAATCCTTTTTTGGTAGCCGTGCAATGCCATCTGCATGTTTCTACATCGAAATCGCATTGCTCCAGATTGAAAGGATTCTTACATGCTTTAATGCAACAGTAACATATATCATCATCTAGGCACAGACCGTCCTCATACCCCTTTACATCCTTGCAATCCCATTTGCAAATTTCCACACCAAATCCACAACTCCCATTCTCGACAACACCATTTTCCTTCATACATATCTCATCAGGGACTCCTACGTACACAACCCACCAAAAATGTCTATTTCATCAATATATATATATATAGAGAGAGAGATACACACACACATACTAGTTATCCATATGAAGACATATAATTATATAAAGGTATGGAAATAAAAATAATTACTAAATTTTTAAAATTAATTGAAAACTTAATAATTAAGAAGACATATAATTATCATACACACAATAATTTAGGATTCCAATTTTTGTTTTTAAATTTGAGTAAGTTAAAAAATATAGGGATACATTTTAAGATTTGAATGCATAACAAAATAGTAAAGTAATTTCACCAATATATTTTACCTTTTTACTATCTGATTTTGTGTGTGTGTAGTTTCCACTTAGCTAGGGATGATATACAAAAGCTTTCATCCACCTTAAATTTTTGTGCTCAATCAATTCATTTAGTTATTTAAGGATGGAGATAATATTAATTAATTTCTTAAATGCAAGATGCGATTAGATTTTTATATTGTAGTAATATAAATTTTAATAGTACAACTAATTAGAAAATTTTGCATTAGTTTGAGAGTATTTGGATTATATTTATTATTAACCTATTCTCTCAGTTTTTTTAAACATGTGGCCTTTGATCGATACTTATCTGACTCAATTTATATAAAAAAGTCTTAATTTAGTAGAAAATATTATAAAAAAAATATGCCCATAAAGCTGCACATATCAGTTTACCATTTGTGTTATATACTTTTGAGTTGATATGTCAAAATTTTAGAATAAGACTATATACTAAATGATGAAAAATAATTAATATGTTAAAAGATTTGGTGTAAAGAAATTAATCTATTTGGTTAGAGTATTTTTTAACATTTATTCATTCAAAATATCAATGATGAGATTACAAGAGAAGTTTTAAATATGAGCGAGAATAAAAATTAGAAATTGTCATGACATATCCTTTCTAATGTCTGTGTTTTGAAGAATCACTCCTTTCAAAATTAATTGAAAAAGCAAAATGGAAATCGTGTTCCTGCTTTTCCTGAACCCTAGCGCCGCCGGCGCTGGTGAACGCGTGGGACTTCTACCGGCGATCGCGTCTCTTCCGATAGTGAGCGATCGGCTTTGTGGCTTCATTGGGTGCTTTACTCGCCTGGTTGGGAGGGTTCTGCCGCCAGGACGCTTCTGGATTCGTTCAATTGACACTGCTCGTGTCGGCTCTTCGATCATCTCTGATGCGGTGTGCTCGCGTGTGCAGGGCTGGCGCTGCAACGGGTGGCGTTTGCGTGGCCCACCGGCGTGGGGCGTCATGGCTGGTGGTCCACCAGAGCTCTATTGGAATTCCTTTTTAGTTGCTCCGTTTGGGCGCACCGAGAGTCCGTCAACGTTGACTGAGCATGGGTTTGTTCTCGGGCAGAGGAGGCATCAAGCTGGGGGTGGGATTTGGTTGTTGTTGCTAGTCTCGACCTTTCCAGGTGGGCCCTCCGTACGTGGTGGCAGGTCGTGCTCCAAGTCCTGGTAGTGGCACAAAATGGACTACGGAGGGGCAGTCCCACGGGTGGTGGTTTTATGTGTGGGGTGGAGGGCCGAGGGATGAGTGGGAGAGATGGCCATGGGACCGATTCAGGCACTGTTGGGATGGATGGTGGAGGGGGCTGCAAGTGTGCCCGGGTGGGAGCCTGCAACGATGCTCCGAAGGTAGAGAGGCAGGGAGCGGCAACGCTCATTGCCCGACGTCATGAGTTGGATGAGCGCGAATGGTTGGGGTAACAATTCCGCCTCAATCATTCGACATTTCTACTGGACTTGGTTTCATCAGATGATGGAGGTGTGGTGCTGGTTTATGATGTTATATGTGTGGATGTTGTCTCTTGAGTACTTGTGCTTTCCGGGTATCCTTGCAGGGAATAGACTTTCTCGGACACGCTCTGCGTGGCTACAATGGAGGAGGATTGATGTCTCGAACAGGCTCGCGGATGCTGCGGAGGGATACTTACATGAAGCCATATGGCAGTTGAAGAGGACATGTACTCATTGACATCACTTTGGATATCGTATCATAAATTGGCTCTGCTCTTTATCGCTCTGGTGATCCTATTATTATTATTTCTGGCTTCTTGTTTGAGACATTTTTTTGCTACTTTTGTCATCATTCACCTTAAGTTTATGGGGTTGTAGGTTTTATTTTCATTCGGTTGCTTATATTCTGCGCACCATTAACGATGTTGCTCATTTTACTGTCCGCCATGGTTTAGAGTCTTTCGGTATACATGTTTTGGGAAAATGTTTCCTCTATTTAGTTGTTATTGGCAATAACTACTTGAATAATGAAATCATTCCTTTAAAAAAAAATGAATCACTCCTTTCACCATTGTAGATAAAAGATCACAGTCAAACATTTTATTTTGATTAAAAAAAAAATCTTATTTTAAAACAGGGTAATTAGAAATTTAGTTCATACTAAAAGAGTATATAACATAAATATATAGACTAAAAAATATTGTACCTCAATCAAATGGCCATTCATGCTTTTTCTATATATAAGTACTTAAAATTTAGGATTTTCTATTTGCATTGGATTTGTTTTCTATTATTTTTAAGCTAATCCTATATGTAAACTTTTTGGATTATGATTATGTTTAGTTGCATCTTTCCTAAGAGAAATTGTCTTTTTATGAATTACTGAAACTCAAGGACTTAAATGAGTGTAGCACAAGTGAAGTTTGAGAATTGGGAGAAAGTTTGTTAAAAGTTGAGACAGAGTTGTGAAAAACAAAGTAACTTGTGTCTTTGTTTATTTTGTTTTTGTCGAATTCTATCATTATAAAATTACGATTAATAATGAATTACGTATTGTTATAGAAATTTACATCTTATTAAAAGACCATACAACTTGAATCCAAAAGGTAAAATTCGTACTTATTTCCCTTTCATAATTTTCAAATTGCAATGAATTTGATTTCATATCAATGTTTATCCTATTTTTTTATAAGTATATTTATACTTATTTTTTCAAAGATAAACGTAACTATGGTATTTTAAACTATTGAAACTCAAGGACTTAAATGGATAAAAAAGTGAAGTTAATTTGAGGATTCTAAAATATTAAGTTCAAAAGTTGCGATAGAATTGAGAAAAAATTATTAAGCTCTAATTAATAGTGATTATGCTTTTTAACCTTATTGGAATATTAGCATAAAACTTAATTCAAACAAATTAAAATCGTTACATAATTATCAAAGTCTCATTCATGTTTTTTAAAATTTGTGATTTACCCTGAATTTGTTGTCATATCAACATCTATGCTAAAACTATCATTTATTGCTTATGAGTTATGTGTGCCACTGTGCCTTATAGAAATTCTAGTTTTGTGAACAAATGAAAATCAAGTGTTTAGATAACGATCAAAATGAAATTTAAGGATCGAAAGAGATTTAACCCAAAAGTTGAGATAAAATTGCAAAAATCAAATCACTAACCTTTACGCCCATCCATGTTTTATATAATAAAAATATACATACATAGATATAGATGTTTAGGTGTCATGTGTGTTTAGTTATTGTTTAGAAGTGTTTTCTCTCTTTAGTGAAGATTAGAAGCTTAGAGGATCATTAAAAGAAGTTTGAGGACCAAGAAAGCAGTTGGACCATAAGGTGCATTATGCTTGAGGACCATAAGCTTGAGGACTAAGAAGCTTGATGACCACTAATGAATATATATATATATATATATATATATATATATATATATATTTCTGTTTTTCCCTCTCTTTTTAGTTACCTTTTAGGATCTATATCATGAATAAAATGTTACATACACTAGCTTAAACTTGCTGGGTAAAATTTATGTTTAAGATTTTATCATTAATAAAACTCCAATCAAACAATGTGTTACAGATTTAGGTTTCATTGTAAGAGCAGAGCAAATTAAATCTAAACAATAAAATATCTTTAACATATGTTGTTTGAATTTTTTATTTTGTATTGAATAATGACTATTTGCTAACTCCAACCCAAATACATTGCAACATTCTCACTTGACACAAAGATTAATATTAATATGAGAAAATTTTGGTATTGACTATCCTATTTTTTCCATTTTTATACTGGAATGTGTAATCAAGCACCGAAATCGAGGAAGAATATTAAAACAAAATCAAACTATAATGATAAATATATCAAGAATAAAATCTAAATAATTTCTCCCTCCATTCGTAAATAAATAGTGTGTATTCTTTTTTGGCTTTATTATCAAATAGTCTCATGAACTATGTTAACTCGCGCACTTTAGTCCATGAACTATAAAACGTGTCACTCAGTCCCTGAACTATGTAAGTTCAAGCACTTTAGTCTTTTAACTCGGTAACTGGCTTACGTATTGAGACTCTAACGGTGTTAGTTTTTTGACAGATGGGTGACCTATTTGTAAGAATTTAAACCATTTTGTTGCAAATGCTTAAGTTCAAAACTTCAAGGGATTGTAGTGGTCAACTCTACTCTTTTGTTTAACCCGACCTACCCACCGAGAAAATTCAGTGACACAATATTTTTGTTAGATCTGATAGATTTAGGGACTTTGAGCATAAATTATAATGAATTATGATCATAATAGGCAATTTCTCTAAGGTCAACTAATATTGATACAGTTAAATGGGTAAAGTGCTTGACAGTGCATAGTTGAGGGACTGAGTTGGTACGTTTTATAGTTCAGGGACTAAAGTGATTGAGTCAATATAGTTCAAGAGACTATTTGATAATAAAGCCTTCCTTTTTTGGATGTCACTAAAAAATGGTGCATTTTATTTTTTAGAAATTTTGACTAATTTTTTTTATTTAAATACCTCTAACATTCAATTCTCTAATCCTCTAACATTCAATCATGCGTTAGAACCGTGAGTTATTTTTGACTAATTTTTTTATTCCCTGCATTTCTTAATTTGAATGCTAAAAGAAATGTACCATTTATTTGGGAAAAGAAGAGTATATTATTGAATAAAAAAAATCTTTGAAAAAAAAAAGAGACCCATATTGATTATAATTATAATTTTTATTCCTTGAACTTGAGAGGTAAAGATGATTTAGTAAATTAGTATGTAAATGTTACCAAAAAAAGAAGTATTGCATTACTTTTAGGACGTCTTAAAGAGAAAATGTTGCATTATTTTTGGGACAGATGGAGTATTTTTTATGTTAATCTTCTCATTTATGATTTATAAATAAGTTTATGTTTTTTTTACAAAAAATGTGATTTTATGAATGATCGATATTCAACGGGTTAAATGATGAAAATTAAACTTTGTGATCAAGAGAGACATGTCTAAGAGTCGAGATAAAATTACAAAATCAAAGTACGAGGTGTTTGATTCAAAGATTTTAGGAATATGGATTTTCGAAATCCCATGAATCTATATACTCTTGTGTTTGATTTATTTTAAAAAATAATTCTCCATCATTTTTAGAATCTTAGAATTCCTCATTCCTCACAAATTATTGAATTCAGAATACCAGCTGTAAATAATGTATTTTTAGAATCCATATATACATAGAATTATTATGTTAAACAAATTACAGCAAAGCCTTCAAACTTTATATGTCGATACATTTTATCCCTGAACTTTTGAAAAAATTACAAAATGGTTCTTAAAAATTATACATTTAGTCCCTGAACTTTTGTAAATTTTATGAATGATCCTTACAAAATTACATGATTAGTCCATAAATTTCTATAAAAGTTACAAAATAGTCTATGTACAATCCATATTATTAGAATTCTTGAGCCAAACACAAGAATATTAATGTGAGAACATATATTTCTATTTTCCATCATTAAACTTTCTATATTTTCACATTCCACATAAATTAACCAAACGCTCTCTAAAATAACATAAATTATGATCCATTCCTCATATTTTTTACAAAAAAAAAAAAAAATACCAACAACCTTTGGTAATTGTTGCACTTTTTATATTTTATATTTAACTTTTTATGATCTTTAAAGTACATTTTGTTCAATTAGTCTCAATGATGATAAAATACTAGTAATTAATACCAGTTTCATTCATGATAGAGCTCTTAAAAGAGAGAGAGAGAGAGAGAATAAGAAAAGGTGTAGTAGCGCATGTTTCCTTTTTTTTTTCCCCACTTAAAACTCTAAATATTAGAGAATCACAATTTTAGATCTTATTAAAGATCTTACTAAGAGCCTAAAATAGTTTTAATCAAAGATGTGAAAATGCGATTCAACATTTACGAAAACAACCTTCGTGATTTTTAATACACATTTACATAAGGGGTTGTCTTTAACATAAGAATCATCGGTCAAAACGTGAATGGAGGAGAGATGGTACGATAGAGGACAAACTTGAACATGCATGGAGCGCAGCTACTGGCGGTGAATTTTGAGAAAAGATGAGAAATTATTATATCTGCCAATGTGCAGGGCGGATCCAAGCACATGAAACTCGACGTTTTCTGGAGAATCTCCCATTATGGACGGCGGTTGATAGTAGCCGAATAGAGATCTTTAGGGCGATTGCAGAAAACCCACCCATTGTCCGGGAACAGTGGAAAGGAGCTAGGGCTGAGGAAGAACGGTGGAGGTACGGCAACATCTAAATTGGCCGACCGGGTATGTAAAAGAGAAAAAGAAATGTACGTATGTATTTAAAGACAACTTGTCAAGCGAGGCGTGCCAATACTGAATATGGGCTGTTTTAGCCGTCTTTTATCAATGGAGGAATTGGATCATATTCTGATCTCATACCAATTTGCAGCCAATGTATGGAGACTAGTGCACTTGTGGTGTCAATCTGGAGCTTTCCTTCCCATTGATGTGCCTGAACTTCTTGAGTACAAATCACTGCCAGGTTGCAGTCCAAATCAAAATAAAGGATGGATGACGATTCGCTGTATCACGGTATGAAGTCTTTGGAAGGAACGGAACAATGTAGCACATGGAGGACAAACTGCTACCACGCTACAGGTAATGG
>JBBYHH010134117.1:0-14419 GCA_038382905.1 Daphne laureola
ACATGTTTACCTTATCAATTGAATCAATTTGGAACCCTATTGCTCCAATTTGATTTTTGCCCAAATCTTGGAAATCCATCAAATCTGATGAATTTGGGCTTGATTCATGTGAAATCGTTGCTGAATTCTCAATTCTCACATGAAATTCGACTTTCCCTTTGAATTTACAACTGAATCGGACCTTAGGGTGAGAGAAATGGTGCACTTTTAGAGAGAGAGTAGAGAGAAGACTGGTTTTCCGGAAATGAACGAAGAAGACGGTGAAATTTGTTCGCTGCCAGTTTTATACGTGGACGTCCCGCGGCGTCTCGCAGCGCCGTAGCTCCGTCGTCTCCATGCCGCGTCGTCGGCAGCCTGACAGTAACTCGTCGCGGCAAACGTCGTGTCAGCGCCGCATGAACGCCATCCAGCTCGCAACTTTGACAGTACGTAATCCAGGCGCACGCCGTTCCAGTGCCGCACCACCGCCGCGGTTTTGAGATTTGAGGCAGCAAGTCATCACGGCGACCGCCGCCATCTCGCCGCACCTTCGCAACAGTGCACGAACCCAGGCAGCGCATCCTTGCGGCGTACGCCGCCACTCCGTCATGGCTGCGCCGTAGCTGCCGTTTAACATCCATTCTTTTTCATTTTTCTTTCTCCTTGACCGTGGTGGTTCCGGTGAAGTTCCGTAGGGCTCGGGCCATCTTTTTACGATCTTTCAAAGCCCATTCTAACCATGACCATCCCATTTACTGTTCTGTCAGAGAATCTTTCCTCGAAATCAACTGACCGAACCAATAACTGTGCAATACTTTCACATAAAATCATGAACATTTCACAATGGAATTCTTACCTTTTTACTGTTCCGATGAACTCCGTCGGTGGCCGTAGCAGAAAGTAAGATAAAAACTAATTAAGGAGTAGAATAAAAATGAAACAAAAAAAAATAGAAAAGAGAAGCCAGATTCGGCTGGGCTTAGGAAGAGAAAGAAAAAAGAAAGAAAAGAAAAGCAAGGGAATGGTATTAGAATTAGTAGAAGGGAAATGGTTAGTAAAATATATATGTATATACGTATTAGTTATATTTTGTGATGGTTTTCTGTAAGGGGATGTACACCTCTGGCTGGTACCATGCCTCTGTTTTGTGTAGTACTCCCAAGTGTACCCATTCTCAGTCGGGTCTTTGGAGGACCGTCACTCTGTGCAAGATCTGTTATGTACTAATCTGTCTTATGTAGGTTTCGTCTGTGACATTCCTCTACGGGACAAACTTTGTTAGATGATCTGTCTGTTGTGCAAGAGCTGCATGGCAGCTCATATGATCTGAGGTTAATATTGTGTACTAACGTCTGTTATAGGGCTAATGAACTTTGCTGACCGTGTCTTTGCAGGGTTTTTGTTTTCAAACCATTATCTCTACCGCTGCCCTTACCGAGTACCTTTCGAGGACTCACCTCTTATAATTATCATTTTCATGAAACTCTGGTTCACAGCTTATGAGGTATAGTCAGCTTAGTGGGTTGGTGTTAGTAGCAGCAGCAACAACAAGAACTAATGTTGCTCTGGATGCTCGTGATGGTAGGTTCACTTGAGCATAGTAGGTTACTGGCTCTGTAGGGGTAGATTGCATTCTGAGCATATAGATCTGGAAATATGTTAGGATCATATATGTATATGTTCAGGGTTTGGGGTCATTTGTATATGTTGTGCCGTTCTGAATTACCTATCTGCTTTGTTTAATCGGGGAGTGTTGGGCTCCTTTCTGACGCACCTGGACCGAGCTGAGCTCGGATTGATATATGTATATATGATCTGCTGCATGTGACATCTCTATTTTAGGTATATGGATTATGTTTCAGGATTGGTTTGGTCGGTTGTGGAAATGGATGGAAAGATTAAGCAAGTAAAGATGTTTTCAGAAACAACTGCATTTTTGGCCAAATTCCGAAATTTAACTGCACCTATTGGATTAGTGGAAAATTCTGAAAAGTTTTACAAACATAGAGCTATGTGTCTAGTATTTTACGAAATTTACAGAACGTAATTTGGAGCTTTGTAGAATTTATTAAAAATGTTTGACTGACCGGAGGTCTACTGTGAACGTTTTTTAGAAAAATATGAAATTGTTTCTGCTTGTGTTAATTTGTTAAATGCAAGATTTAGTCAGGTTATGGGCTTAACCTACCACGATGTGTTGGTTTCTAATTGTGGTAAGGTTTGGGGATAAATCCCACCGTCGTCTCCTCCCTCCGTGCCGCTGCGCTATGCCTTTGATCTGTCTGGCGGAGGGGGGTGGTAACACGGGATCCTCTTCCCTCATCTCTGAATTCGGTTCTTGCTGTCAGCGAGTTTTTACCATTTCTGAAATACCATAATGTAGAAGTACATTTAATGGTCAATCACTAACAATAACAGTATAAGCGAATTATCACATAGAAAATTCGCATCACAGATCACACACAATGATCACATAATGCTTATCACATCATTTAACAATGCATTACTAACAATCCTATAATGTCGTTCATGACCTTGCGCAATCCCATCCTTTCAAGAACCAAAGTTCCTTACGCATTCATTTCATCAATCGATTCAAAAGTCTTGTGTAACTAATACATGAAATCCTTACCTTTTAATCATCCATTTTCTTATTCTGTAACTGTCCTCTTTATTTCGTGGCTATTTCCTTTATTACCTCGGCTAAGGTTGGTGGTCCTTCTTCATTGAGAATCACGACGCCTTTGAGCTTCTGTCGCCCAGTCTTGATCATGTTCAGCTCTGCCTCCATGTCTTGTTGGTTCGATCTGCACAACAGACAAAATCTATGAACCGCACTGGAGTTGTTCCCGGCGGAGGGTCCTCCGATGCTTAAGTCAGTAATATTTGGTAGAGAGAATGTGCCAAAATCTAAGGCAGAGTGAATAGTTACCTTCAATGTTAGAATGATGTATGCTTATATAGTCTTGTCTAATAGGGTGGCACATCTGTAATATTCTGATAGGAAAATGCGGTTTGGTGTCAGATTACAAGTGGCAAATATGTGCCATCGGGTTATACAGTGCTGAGGGCATGACCTCGGCTCACTGATGTCGGTGTTCGGGTATGATGTCCTCAGTTATTTTAAATGGGCCCCCTTTCATGGGCTTCTGACTTGAGCGTTCTTGTAGGATTTCTTGGGTCAATGGGTCCATTTTGGGTCTTGGAGACTTGGTTTGGGCCTATCGGCCATCAATAATATGACAAATAAACTCTCGGGTTTTACTGTGAGATCATTTTCAAAAATTGATTATGTTACGGAGAGTGGATTGATATTGAAGATGATAAGTGGAGTTCTCAAAATCTTATTAGTCATAACATTCAGAAGTGATGGGATGTATGTCTAAATAATTATATGCTTATACGAATTTACTTGACTTTGCAATTGCAGCGAGATTGTTTCGAAAAACTATTGCTACCTATGAAACGTCCAGCAGATGAAGATGGTAGAAGTTCTTCTGTGAAGAGATAATTTCTTTCATCAATGATAATTATTAATTTACTCGATCAAGGCATTTAAATCCTGTCTAATTTTTTAAGCTTTCATGTATAGTTGCTTGAGTTTGGAAGAGACAGGCAACTGCGGTGTTACAGATAACAGTGATAATGGTAGCAAGTTAGTCATTCCTAATGGCAACATTGACGTGAATGAATCGTATGTATTACTTTCTTATAATATTACTACCAGAATATATTTGAATATGTTATTAATCTGTTGTGGGACTAATGTGTACGTTGGAATTAAGTCAACACTCGATAGCTGCTATTAGGAGTAGCGATGATCCATGTAGAGACAATATCATACGATAATGTTTATCTTTGTATTAATTGAATTTACTTTTATATTTAACATTACTTTGTTTATGAAAGAAATACATTAACTTGTTTTTTCCTTCGATTACATACGTACATATATCTTTATCTTTATATATACATAAGCACGAATGTGACTTTAGTAAATGTTTATTGGCCTTTTTACCCTCATTAACTCTTTTAATGAGACCCATATTTGTACTTTTAGATTAGTATCAAGAAACCCACATCAAAACAAAAAAATAAAGTTCTTATTCAATTAAAACTCTAACTAAACAAAAACATATGAAAAAGAAAAAGAAAACTTACGTGAAGGCAAAGCAAAAAAAATGTAGAAAACAAAAAGGGACAAACTATTACCATCACTTAATAGTTTAACTCTTTTTCGGTCCTCACATTTATTTTAATAATCATAATTCCTCTGAATTTCCCTGCGTCCTTGATTAATATATTCATGATAAAATATTTACAAGATAAAGTGTTTGACTCAAATACAAAGATAAGAAAACAAAATTCATGAAAAAAATATATTAAAAAAGTTTATACTCCCCCGTCTGCCAAAAGTTGGGTCATTTAATTTTTTTGTTTCAAGGTTCAATGTTTGACTCAAATTTTAACAAAGATAAACAGTGTAAAAAAAATCGAGGAAAATAAATTGTATTTATAAAACTTAGATTTCAAATGGGACACTTTTTTGTGAACGGGTGAAGTATACTCTAGGATTTCATATATGTATTTTTTATCAAATTGTTGGCTTAAGGGTAAAGTAGGCATATATAAGACAAATAATTTCTTTGGTGAGAAGGGAAATGCGGGTAATAAAGTAAAGTTTATGTCTAAAAGTTTCATAAAAAGAAAGCATATCAATTTTTCTGAGACAATCCAAAAAGAAAAACGTATTAGTTTTACTGGGATGGAGGAAGTATATTTTAAAGATATAAATTTCAAGTATAATGTCATTTTTAAGATTTGATAAATAATCTATAATTGTATGACAAATGAAATTGAGATTCTCCCCACCATAAAATTTTAGGAAAAATTTGAAACTTTTTGATCTAAAGCTTAATTGATAAAACGACAAGGAACATATACATAGTATATAAGTTCTCAAATGGTAACCGTGAGTGCTACTTAGTTGTACCAACAAAATAACAAATAAACAAGTGTAGCGGAACAGAACTAAAGTTCATTTTATTTTCCTAAATACAACTTTCTAAAGTCAGATAGCCATGTCGAGAAGTCACAGCACATCTCCACCCGTTAGCTGCACCTCCTTGAAGTACATTTTTTCATACTCCTGATCGGTGTAAATTTACTATTTATAATCCTCACTACTATGCACGATGTATCAATTCTAGTCTAGCGGTTCAATTAATGAGGGTCGAACCCAACAGAGAGTGTGTGTGAATATTTTAGTTCTAAGTGAAATTCCTACCAATATGAGAAGGTTCATGTAATGACTATCTACCGATATGATGAAGGTTTTGATTGTGATAAGTAATTAGAAATTCAATTAAATCAGAGAAATGTTTGAAAATTGGATTTAATCAGTTGGGAAAAGTTCTTCTAGAGTTTCTTAGCCTAAAATCGGGGATTATCTATACTTCATATGTCATGATAAGATGTATGCAGGAATATTGGTTCGGTTTCCTCCTGGATAACAGTCCGCCCTCTCACCAGGAAAATCCGTAACTAGGCACTCTTATTCTCTAGGAATGAATCCCTTGAGGCACTAACAATCAAGCAATAGCTACTAACAAATCAGGTAAGGTTCTCTCGAACTCCTACAAGATTTTCCAATCGATTCTCCTAAGTCTAACCTAAAGGAAATCCTCTCGGATATTCTAGAAGATTACCAGATCGCATGTAATTGTTGAGCTAGAATACTACAAATATGATAAATGATGGATCTAGCTCAGAGATTCATTATCCAATCAAACAATCGTATTAGGCATAGATAATCCCCTAGGCAAGCCAACCGTAGAAGATCATAAATTACTACTCACTAATAGGCATGCTAAACACGAAGATTAACATGCAAGAAAAGATAATTAGATAAGGTTTAGAGATCACTCTTTGATGCTAGAGTCTCAAAGCACTTCCCAAAATGACTCCAAATTCGTAGATCCCAAGACTCTTTAATTTATTCAGCCCTAAAAACTATTTATAGGACTTCTCTAATATCTAAAATGACCCTAGATAGATTGGTCATGGAAGACTAATTAAACTGCGGTAAATAGGTCTTAACATACTCCCAAAAATCCGGATAAGAATGTCTAACCGCCAGGAGAGAGGAAATTATGGGCGAAGTTGTGAGGCACCTAATATCTGCCTCAAATTTTCACCACGTGAGGTGCACCCAAGATGTATGAGGCGCCAAAATGTGCACCTTAATGGTGCCAAAATGTGCGGCCGAGTTTCTTGAGGCGCTCTGTGATGTGCCTTGGAGGCACCGAGAGAACCGCCAGGATTTCTTGAGGCACTGAAAGGTGTGCCCAGGGCACCAGCGAGGCATCAAAATGGGTGCCCGGGTGCGCCTCATATTCCATCATGCCTTGTGCAGGCACGGTTGTAGGGCGCCAAAGTGGCGCCTTTAAATGGCGCCTCCTCCTCTCTATTTTAGCCTTCCATCTTTGTGAATTGTGCATTTTAGCCCAGATGGTTATTTTTCTTGGACTTCGAGTCTTCAATCTAGTCTGGGATGAACTCATGTGTTCTTCTTGTTCATAATTTCCATCCTGAGCCTTCAATTTATGCTCTTTTACTCCAATTTCACCTCAAAGTATGCATCCTGTAATATATGAGCAATTATAAGTAAAATGCATGAAAGTCATGACAAAGTAGGCACAAATGGTGAGAATTGTGCCTTAAACACCGCATAAATATGTGAGTGTTTGTACACTCATCACAACCCTAAACCCACATTGTTGCTAGTCCCTAGCAACGATAGCATCTAGGAAGAGAGAAATAAAGGTTTCAAAAATCTAACTGCTGAGGTTATTAACAACAAACAATATTTTTAATGAAGGAAAATAAAGAGAATCAGAGCTAGTATGAAAACTAAGAATATACATGTTCAGTAAAGATTCACTTAATCTAAAGACAGATCCTTCATTCATACAATACATAGGTGAACCATGTGTGAATGGTTGTTTAAGATGTGTGCATAATGCAAATCAAAGAGGCACATTGGTTTTCAAACATTTATTACTTCTAAGGAAGGGATGGACTCTTATTTAATGAACCTTGATTAGCATCGAGATTTAGCTAGTGAATGTGAGTTTCTCATTTCTCAACACTTTTTATTTCCTTTTATTCACTTCTTTCTTTTTTTTGTGGTGTTTTTTTTGTTTTTACACCTTTTCTCTTTTCTTTTCTTTAGTGCTTTTCTTTTTTTGCACCTATTTCTAATTTTTGTGAGAGTGGGTGCCTGAGTTCTTAAAATAGGATCCTAGGAGAGGGACTATAAGCCATGAATATGGTGTAGCTAAAAACATGTCTAAGTATCATCCCAGGCTCAACCACTTTAAGATGTGCTTACACGCATACTTGTATTTTAAGCTTGCACTCAGAAGAGGGAATTAAGCCAATACCCGATTTTGATGCGGTACTATAACTATCATTCTGAATGGACCAACCCTAGAATACAAGCATTAGATACCCACTTAGAAAATTTCCATTCAGAAGCTAAATCTCAATTCCTACAACTTTCATTAACTTAGTTCTCTAGCCCTCTTATGTGAAAAGTTTCATGCTCAATTACCAACTTTAATCCTAAATACACATCATACAATAATAAAAAAAAACTTCACATACAGTCCACAACATACTATAGATAGGATCCATCCCTAGAACAAGTTGACTCTGCTGTAGAACATGTCATTCTATCATCGAAAAAATACATACCCATCATATTCTCCATACAATCAGCCTTTAAAATTTTCAATTTTATGAACTTTGTAAATTTTCAAAAAAATTCTAAGATAAAACTAGATGCTTGGGTGGCAATTAAGACTCAATACTTCATCAAATACATGCTCATTCGATACTCCAATTAATACATCAAAATCTCCCCCAAACCTAAATAAAAACATGTCCTCATGTGATGGTACGGGATACAAAGGGTAAGAGTATCGAGAATCATACCTTGGGGGCTAAAAAGGCCCCGTTCAAGCCTTTGAGGTGCGGGAGGTTGTTGCATGCTCCTAGAGGTCCACAAAATTTTGAAGAGTGGGTCTATCTCCTTTTGCTTAAACATACCTAATGATGCATTAATTAGTACAAGGTATGGAGTGTGACTCATCAAAAATGGCATTTACAAATGTCACACTCAAGACATTCATTGCAACTTGCATGTTGGCATGTAAGTGTAAAACTGAAGAACATGCAAATCACAATCTATAGGAAGCACATCACACATTCAACATACATGCTTAAGAGAAGACACAAGGTAATCAAGATAATTCTTCAACTTCTAATAGCATAATAATGTTCAAAAGTATGATAGAAGTGAAATGGTACCATGCTCTCCATGTGCAATGATGATTTTGTGCTTTTGTCAGTTAGCTCAATTGGATTGGTTAGGGTTTATTAGAGAAAAATTAACAATAAATTGAAATAATTAAAAATATATTAAAATGTTGGGATGCCTCTTACAAGTGCCACATTTTCAGCCCTTGGCTAGGCTTTGGTGATAGGATCAAGTAGGATCGAAAGAATGGGGCTATGGGCCCTGGGTGATAGATGGTACAGGTAGTCACCGAACTCGCCACTTCCTCTTATGAAGCTTCCAGACATAAACGAACAGCATACCTTCAAGCTTGTCCGTCAGTTGTCGCATGTCGATGACCTTTTGGAAGTTTCCCTTGCTCTTTTTGGGAGAGGTGGTACTCAATTCTTGAATCAGGCTCTCAAAAGCCGTGTGAACCTTAAGAGGTGCTGACTGATCATTCTTTTCATTTAAGTGTTCTCCCAAGGCCTTAGTAATGGAGTGTTCTTTCTCCCTTATATCAGTGAAGGGTTGGTGATTCCGCGCCCCTGTACCAATTGAAAGAGCTTGAAACCCTGAAGTGCTTGTTGTTCATCCTTCTTCTGTGCAGTTGTCCAAGAAAAATCATCTGGGTGGTGCAAATGTGACTCCTTCAAATGTTACCTCTCCTTGACTTCTCGCTCAACCTGCTCCTTTCTTTCTTTCTCCTTTCTCAATCTCATCTCATATTGGTCGAGGCCAAAACACTCTACTAGTACTTCATTTGAGACTTCATAGTGTCCTCGATGTTAAATTTGATTTCTTCATTGGCTACTTTGAGTGCCAAGAATCCTTTCTCAACGTCAATCATTGCTTTCCCAGTAGCGAGAAATGGTCTGCCAAATATGATAGGCATTCGAGTGTCTTCATTCATGTTGAGTACGATAAAATCTACAGTGAAGTAGAACTTGTCGACTTTCACTATGAAATCTTCAATTATCCCCTTTGTATAAGTGAATGATCGATCAGCTAATTGAAGACAGATCAAAGTGAGTTTAACTTCCCCCAAACCCAATTTCTAACATACGGACCACGACATAAGATTGATGCTCATTTCTAAGTCGCATAATGCCTTGTTGCAGTGGAAGAGTCTCATGTCATAGGGTATGGTAAAGCTACTTGGATCCTTAAGTTTGGTGGGGAGTTTCTTCTGTATGACTAGACTCGCTTCCTCTTTCATGACAATCAATTCATTGTCCAAAAATCGCATCTTCTTGGTTAGAAGGTCCTTAAAACATTTAGCATATTTAGGCATTTCCCATATGGCTTCCAAGAAAGGTAAGTTGATTTCCACTTTCTTAAATACTTCTAGAAATTTATGAAGTATTCTACATCATGTCTCCTTTGGAGTATTTGAGTGTAAGGTAATTGAGTAATAAGTTTTGGTGAGAGTGGTGCTTGATTTCCATGGATGCGGCCACTGAAAACTCCCTTGGAACTCACTCGTCCAGTAGGGTATGTCTTTAACTCCTTTTTGGCATCCTTGTCACTCATTTTCCCTTTTTTTCTCTATTTCATTGTACTTCTCAACTAATGTTTTTTTGTCAAAGCGTGACTACGTGGAAAACTCTGCAGTGCTCGTGGGTACTTGGGTCAGCATCTGATGGGAACTTCCCTTTGTTGAGAGTTTTGAGTGAGTTGGCAAGCTGTCCAATCTGGGTTTCTAGGTTATGGATGGAAGCGCGGGTGTTAGCCAACTCACCATCCATTATCTTTTCAACATCTATTAACTTGTTCTCATTTGCAGTGTTTTCCTTGTTGAGATTTTTCATTAGTTGTTCAATCATGGCATTTTCGATTACCATTAGGTCACTTCCTGATGATTGACCTTGTTGTTGTCCCGTGTTTTGTGCGGCTGAATTTCCATAGATTGTGTTAGGATAGAGTCGGGGTTTGTAAAATCCGCCACACTGTTGATATTGACGTATGTTTTCCGGATATTGTACGAAGTTGCATTCCTCATTGCTTTCTTCAAAATAGTCAGCTGCTACTACTTGCTTCTGATGTTGTTGGTTCACTAGGTTCTTCATGATATTTGAAACCATGGAAGTTAGGGCTTCCATTTGCGTCTGTAGCGATGTATCGACACCTTTCTTGATCAGTGTACAATATGTCCACTTTTTCGCTATGTTTAGAGCATTAAATCTATCAATTCTGCCTACTTTCAATGATAAAAATGCACTTTATTTATGAATTCTGAAGATTTGCAGGTTCGTACATCAAGAAGTGATTAGGAGCTCAATATGTACAAACACTCATTAAATATAGATGGAGAACAAGATTCAAACAATTCTGGAGGGACCAAATTACACCAAAGAGAAAGAAAGGGGAGTAAAATGATAAATGGTGTAATTTAGGAGCTAGGCGCATGTATGAGGCGCCAGTTCGGCGCCTTGAACTGGTGCCTCATTTTGATGAGAGAAGGCCCAGGTGCACCTAAGGCACCCTCAACCAGAACTTTCATCAAGGAAGGGCGCACCCACCGGTGCCTTCATAGCGGCTTTAGGTGGCACCTCCATCAAAGTCGGCGCCTTCACTTGTGCCTTCATGGCACACAAGACAGCGCCCTAAGCAAGCTGGCACCTCCACCAGCACCTCAACCATTTCTGGCGCAGTTGTAGGGCACACCTAGGTGCATGAATGGCTCCTCAGCCATTCCCATCTGCACCCATGCGACTGTACAACATATTTTGATCTTATCTGATGGAAACTAACCTTGTACTACCCATTTTACCCCTCTCTAATTAGTTATATGTAATTTTAGGTCAGGGGCATTATATGTATTAGATTTTAGTATAAATAGGCTCATAGTCTTCATTTCATTATTGTTGAAGTTGTATTTTGAGTTATCTCTCCCTTGAGCTTAAACCTTGAAGTCTAAAACTAGCTTCTTAAGCTAAGGGCTTTTAGCCCTTCAACCCCCTTTTCACAGGGGTTGAAGGGCTGAATCTATGGAGAAGCTTACTGCGGGTGAATTCTAATCCTTCCTCTGCGTTTATTTTCTTAAGTGTTATTAATTGCTTTCATGTCTAGATTTTTGCAAGTAGTAGAGTATGATATGACTTGTCTTAGTAGTATCATGCTTAGGTTGCAAGTTATTTCTCTCAATGACTATTTGTAGTATATTTTGGTCTTTAAGCATATTTTATAGTTATCATGCATGTTTACTAATCACAAACACTTACATGCAACTTAGGAGTTTAGTCAGGAGTCCGAGAGGACCCCGATCAACGTAGGCTCAAGAGTGATTGGTAGCCTTGCTTAAAGTATGAGAGGACATGAGTAAGTGTCTATCAGTGAATAGTTAGGTACTATAATGCCTCAGGGAGATCACCTCTAGTTCACGAGAGTGGCCAGGAGGTGAACCCTCTCTTCCGAGTGAAGGACTGTAGTGCCCGAGAGGGGAGCGGGATGAAGATAGTAACTCACCTCACTAGATAGAATCACAGATTTATTGCATGCTTCCTCGCTTAGTGTAATCGCATGAGTAAAGTAGTTAGATTCTGATGTCTTGTAAGAACATGTGGTAGTTCACGATATGCTAGTGTATCTAGGATAATGTCTTAGAATTTGGTACTAGTAAACCGGACGATCACTGGGAGTCATAGATGACCTTGGTCGTCGGCAAGTGGCATTACAGATAATCCATTCTTCTAGGACACAACTTTGTAGACACATGCATGTTGTTTAGGATGCACATTAGTACTACGAGAGCCCATGATTTCTAATCCATAGATTACGCCACTTCTCCCCTCCACGATCCATCATCCTGTCTATTTTACCATTTTGCATATATCATCATTCATACATGATTATGCCTCTCTTACTACTATCCATGTTACATTCATGCTTACTTACTGCAAAAATAGTTTGCTAGAATACTTAGACACTTGATTCTCTTGGGTTTGATCCCTCATTTCTGAGCCATTGTACTATGATAAGACATTGTTAGGGCTAAATTAGGTGTTTATAAATGTATTTGATTTGGTTGATTGCTTGATTTACGCATCATTGATTCCAAAACACCATAGCAAAAACCTTAACGTCACTTCGCCTCCATCTTCCTCCATGCTTTGGCGAGGCTTGAATGTGAGGTGCCAAAGTGGCACCAATCTTCTTTACTTTAGCTCCTCATCTTTTGCAAAATGTGCACTTTGGCCCTGATGTTTACATCTCTTGGACTCTAACTATTCAATGTAACTCGAGATAATCCTTAATGCTCCGCTCTTTGCCGATTTCCATCCCGAGCCTTCAATTTATGCTCTTTTAATCCAATTTCACCTCAAAGTATGCATCCTTTAGGATATAAAAATTATATATAAAATGCATCTAAGTCATGACAAAGCAGACATAAATGATGAGAATTGTGTCTTAAACACACCAAAAATATGTGAGTGTTTGCACACTCATTAATCATTGCTGGAAATAATAGGACTCATGCTTGGGTAAAAAAAAAATAAAGGGATGAAACTTTCAATGTGGGAGATAAAGTATGGTTAAAAGTATCCCTTTTGAGTGGAGTATTCATATTTAGGAAGAAAGGAAAGCTGAGACCAAAATTTATTGGCCCCTTTGAAATTTTGGAAAAGGTTGGGAAGATGGCCTACAGACTAGCTTTACCTCCAAGACTGTCCCAAGTCCATAATGTGTTCCACATCAATGTTCTTCAAAGATAAATTCCCAATCCTAACTTTATCTTGACAGACCCTGAAGTAGATATTGATGAGGACCTCAGCTATGAAGTTGAGTCATTCAAAATTATAAGTGAAAGCGACAAAAGACTGAGAAATAAAACCATTCCTATGGTAAGAGTGATCAAATGTGTTTTCACTCCCTTACGAGTGTGACAAGCTCTAGGAGCTATCATTCTCTAAAGAACACTTGTAATGGATCAAATACATTTATCTAACACCTTACAACCCTTGTATTTGTCAATGTAGTATAGGGCATGAGTAAGGGATCTAGCCCAAGAGAATCAAGTGTATTTAGTGAAAAAGTGTGATGTGTGTGCTTATTCAATCATGATGTGCAAGATGGCAGCAATGAAAATGAAATGAGGATGATGTAATGTTGGTTTAAGCAAAGAAACATAAAAGAGAACAAATTGAGGGGAATAAGGTGAAAAACATGGATATGCAATCATGGGCTCTCTAAGGATCAAAGTGAGTCCTAGTGAACATGCGTGTGCCTAAAATGGTGTCTTAGAAGTGGTCATCTCTAACTCACAAACCCTATTTGTGAAAGTCGTCCCTAACTCCTCATAAAGAGCCTATGATCCATAGGAACGAGGTCTAGAACACGTAACATAGAATCATCTGCATATCACAAACTACAGTAATCCGTTCAAGATATGGACATCTTATCTCTCCTACTCAATCCAATCATAAAATCAAGAGGGTTTACAACACAAGTCTCAAGTCATGTAAAGAAGTGAGTTTCTAAGGTTGGGATCATGTACCTCTCGAAAAAGCAACCACTCTCTCCGAATAAGAGGCTCTAGGAACCGTCGTTCTCTAAATATATTCAACTGAGGGTCAATTACAACAACAAACCTTCACCACTAATTGGTCCTCTCGGGCCCTCTGAGACTTCGGATCATCCCAATCAACTAAGTCTCATGGTCTCAATCAACGGAATCCCTCTCGGGCAAACCATGGAAAGAGTAATCATATACAAGTAATTTATCAACAAACAAGCATACATTAATGGTAAAATGCGTAAGGAGCTAGAATCTAAGCAAGCAATCAATCAAATGATCTCTAACAAGTCTTAGGTCAATAAAAGCCCTCTCGGACATTTCATTAGACACCTAGATGATATGAATGAAAGTGATCAGCAATCACACATATTATAAAGTGGAAATAGCAAAGGAGATCAAGATCATGCACAAGAGACAAGTTCTTTAAACCCTAAGCAATAAATAGCTAAGACATATCTCAAAACTTACTCTATCAATGTTGTAAACTTAAGAAAGAAACAAGCAATTGTTACACCCACATCGGAGGAATAGTAGAAATCCGGGAAAATATTGCCGGAGGACAAAATTGGTAATTACCGGGA
>JBBYHH010134227.1:0-14419 GCA_038382905.1 Daphne laureola
TTTGGTAAAATGGCTCCAAACCCATATTTAATTCTTCTGATACCAAATACCTCAGAATTAATCCTCAATTCAATTCCCGGGTTATGAGAACATCAGAAAATGTGTCCCGCACGCTTCAACATAAAATCCCAAAAATTACCAATTTACCCTCCAGCAAATTTTCTAAGATTTCCACCATTTTTCCGGTGTGGGTGTAACACCTTCTTTGGTGCATGACTCGAAGGCACATTGGTTCGATAAGTCCTCACGACCCCGAAATCAACCGGACTTTGCATTTGTTGCACCGATAAAAAAGGATTGTGCCTCATCGTCTAGGTAATTTCCAAGTTAAACAAATGGAAATTCAACCTCTCAATCGTCGGAATAGAAATAATGGCAACGAAGGAAATGGTGGCTTGGGAAACATAGTGAATGGTGGCAATGGAGGCCAAAACAACAATCACAATGAGGTTCCACTCAATAGAGGTGGTGTGAACCAAAATGGACAGCAACACCAAGGTCCAGTAAATTACCAAAATGGAGGCCAAAATGGAGGAAATACGCCTAATAGAGGTAAAGGTCATGGGGACTATGAAGATAGGAGTTGATGAGTGCCTCTTGCACAGTTGTTTGGGCCATAATATGAAGAGGATGATGATCATCTTTTCAAACTAGCGGTTGTCTAGCATGAGTATGCTATACCCAGCCATATGCTTAGCTATGTCGAGAAGCATACTTTCATTGGGTTAGCAAACGATTACCCCAATGAGCACCTTGACCAATTTATAATTATTTTCAACACCTTAGATTTGCATTGGATGTCGGAGGAGGCCAAGAGCATAAGGTTATTCCATTTATCAATAAAGGGAAGTGCAAAGAGATGGTACAAGGCTTTAGACCCAAACAAGGTGACTAATTAGGTAGAGTTAAGGAGTGCTTTTCTCAAGAAGTACCATCCACCACAAAAGGCCTTGAATTGAAGAATGAGATATTGAGATTCTGGGAAGAGCCCGAAGTATGGGTTTCACAAGCTTGGAAAAGGTTCAAAGATCTAAACAAGAGGTGCCCCCAAGCTGGCCTACATTGGGACTATCAAATATATTTATTTTACTAAAGACTCTCCGAGAAGAGTATGAGACATCTTGATGGTTTGGCCAATAGGTGGTTTATGATGAAGGATATGGACCATGCTTGGAATTTATTAGAGCTCCTAAAGACAAGTGATCAGAATCGTGGAAGGGATGATTGTCGGGGCGACATCCAAGTGAGGAGAGGCCTTTATGAAGTTGATGAAGAGACATCGATGCAATTCCAACTCTCCACACTTGCTTAAATGATGGGGAATATGGTGAAAAATCAATCTCAAGCTCCTGCACCTGCTCAAGTCATCTACTTCGAGGGAGTAGAAAATGTGGAGGATGTCAATTATCTCAATTATCTGGCAAATAGAGGCCAATTGCAGCAAGGGGGTGGATTTTATAATAAGAAATTTCAAGGACATATCTACAGTAATTCAGCCCCTGAAGGGCAAAGGCAACAACCTACTCAACAAGTCTCATTCTCCGATGGTGACCCATTAGACAATATCCACTCAAGCAATGAACAATTGGTACAAGAGATGCGGAACTCCCATGCTTCAACCAACAACAAGTTTGTTGAAGTTCCTAACAAAATTGATTGTGAAATGGCCAATGCAAGGGCTTCCATCTCAAGTTGCTCAATTGGCCACTTTAGTCAAGCACTTGACAAACAACAAATTTCCTTCCGACACCGGACCCAACCCAACTGACCACTGCAAAGCCATTAATTTGAGAAGTGGTATGACCTTGGAGAATCCATTGGGATAGTATAAAAGTGAAGAAGAAGAGGTTTTGGAAGAAAATGAAGAGAAATGAGTTGTTGTGAATATTAATAGGGTTGGGTCCAAGAAGGAAAAGAGGACCTAAAACCAAGAAAATAAGTAAGAGTTGAGATCCCAAGTGCATGTACCCCTCCTATATCCTCAAACACTCTAGAAAAAACATGATAGAGGTTACTTTGGGTGATTTCTAGATGTAATTAAGAAGGTGGAGCTGAATCTTTCATTTTTGGAGGCCATAAAAGAAATGCCTAACTATGCCAAGTTTCTCAAGGACTTGATAACCAAGAAGAGGAGGTTTAAGGACAATGAATTAATAGTGATGAAGGAAGAAGCTAATGCTGTAATTCAAAGAAAGTCACCACAAAAGCTTAAGGACCCCGGAAGCTTTACCATTCCATGCGACATTGGTCCTTACAACTGCGACAAGGCTTTGTGTGACCTTGGCACTAGCATCAACTTTGATAGGCTAAATCTGTGACTCTCAGATGCTGTAACTTGATGTTGTTGATACTCTCACTTGCTGAAGCCCCAAACTTGCAAAGAGCCCTAGGCTGTGGCCTCGAGGATAAACTCTGACGCTGACGTTAGTGAAGGGAAAGAGGAAGTCAAAGAATTCTTAGATAGAATATCATACCTTTGTGGTTCCAAGGTGCATTCCTTATATAGGGAAGCGATATGGCGATTACTTGCCAATGACCTTGAGGTGAGGCGAGATCATCCCACGTTGCCAACAAATGGCTAGTGATGATGAGGTGAGATGGAGAACATGGCGGTTACACCCAGACACTGTAGTCGTGGGTCACCTTCGCCAGTTGATCCATTACCTTAGTGAAATGTTAGGCCTGGGGGTTTGTCTTGCAAGGGGCGATAGCGCAAGGTCTGTGATATGCACATTCCATTTATGGTAGCGTGACCTCTTGAGCGTTGCGCAAGGCCCTGGAATTACCATGCTTGGATAGTGTACCATGGAGCCCCTCCCCACAAACAGAGTATGGGTGGGGTCCTGTACTCCGTGTCGCAGTAGTGCAATCCTCACTGAACAACGTAATAGATCTTTCTCTACGGATGCTTAATTTCCCCCAGCTGTTTTATCCGTTGCTTATTGTGACATGTGTATGGACCAGCGTAAGTGTCGGTTCGACTTCGCGTCATTTGAATTTTGAATCGCTATATAAATAGCGTGGGGTTTTGAAAAGTCATCACTTTAGTCTCGTTGTTTTTTCTTGAATTTCTTATTATGCATGACCGTTCGACTTCATCTTAGATGTCCTTTTTTCTACGTCTTCTGACATTTCTCCTGTGTCTCTGATACCACCACTGTATTTGTTACCAGGCCAGTCATTGGTAAGGGAACCTGAACTTTCCGCCCCAGGTGTTTGTGGAAATACCTTAGCAACATTTCTGCTAATTTTCCTCCTGTTTCTTTCTTTTCCTTGTTGTGTTTTGTAGATCATGGCCCGTAAAGAGGCTGCGTGTCCTATCATTCATTCTCTGGAGTGAACCGCTCTTTCCAGTGAGAAGTTGGACAACGAAGTTAGCAAGTACTTTTGGCCTCGGCAGGTGGTTGACGCCCGTTTGACTAGGCGGGGTATTCTCAGGTCTGCAGGGCTGGCAGTGACGGAAGAGAATAAGGAGAAGGAGGTTATGCCCCTTTTTTCGATGAAACTTTTGGTGGGGCTTCGGATGCCCATCCCCCAGATAGTATATGATTTGTGTTCCTGGGGGAGATTTTTACCGTCGCAATTCGGGCCGAACATGTTTGGCCATATCGCTGCTTACTCTGTGACGTGCAATATGGCCAGTGTTCCTACCTTCATAGATGTTTTCCTTCGGTTTTACCGACTGGACTTGCATACCGATGGTCATTGTTTCCACGTTACTCTCATAAATATGAGTGGTAACAGCTTCATTGGTTTCTGGGTGCCGCTGCGATCCTTCCATGATAAGCACAAATACTTCTTCTTTGTTACGCCACAACCATAGTGGAGGTTCTCGATTGTCAATAACCACTGGCCTGCGCACGTGGAGGCCACGAGACTTGTCTTGCATCGGGAGGGCCAGAGGTGGCAGGCTTATGTTACCCTTCTGTCTTGGATGGATGATGTTTTCTCTAGGAGGGCCTGTGATCGGCTGTTCCCATTCGAGCTAGAATGTCTTGATGAAGTAGTCCTGCGGTGGGCAGGTCTGAGCACATCGCACCTTGTGGATGCATCCGTTCCTCCCCCTCATGAGGGGTGGAATCTAGTGCAGCACAGGGCCGTTGTTGATTCCTTGTTTTCTGCACTGGAGGGTCCTAAGGGTAATTGTCTCGTCAAATTTTCCTCGATTTAATTTGTTGTCATCTGACACTGATCTTTTCACAGATGATCCTCCGCATCTTAATACGGAGCTGGATAGGGTGAAGCTGGCCGGGCGTGCCGTGTTGAAGGTACATCTAGAGTGTGCGGATGACGAAGGTCTGATGGGTGCCACAAAGTCATTGCGGGAGATCAAGTCGCCCTAGAAGCACGCGATAAGCGGCACAGGCGTTCCCCTACAGGGCGAGGTGAAGAAGAGGAAAGTTAAGGCATCAATTTTTGGGGCTACGTAGCCGGTGGTGGGTCATCGAGTGGCCGCACTTAAGGTTATTGTGCCCTTCGTACTAGTTGAGAGCCTCACACCGACAGGGGCTGGCGAGGCTCCACAGTCCCCCCATGCTCGCGATATTGAAGTCCTTGTGCTTGTAATGGACGTTTCAAGTATCGGTTGCGCAGCCTCAACCGATGCGGGTGGTGAGCCCGTCCAGGCTATCTTTCTGGCCTACAAAGCCGAAGTGTCTTTCACAACCAGTGGTGGGGTGTCTTCTCTGGCTGCTGAAGCCAGCACATTAGTGGTGTCTCCCCAGTCTGGGTCTGGGCTGGAGGTTGCTTCTCCTTTACCAATGCCCATATCGCTACTATCAAGGCCCCATAAGGTTTCTTCGGGTGCACTACTCTAAGTACAAAGATTAGCTAAGGTTGGTGCCTCGCGGAAGGTGAGTGGCGTTGTTCATGCTGGCGTGTCACAGACGTCTCCTGAAGTTGTCCATTTTGTGAGTGTTGTGTCCGCATTACCTGCCTCTATTGTCCCTATTACTGATGTTCATGCATCTGGTGGCACAGACAGCGGGGGTGATGCTGCAGAGGGGGCTGCTACCACAGGCCTTGGGGGGCTTGTTGTCCAGCACGTGACTCCTGATTGGTCTGTTCACTTGACACGGGGGGTCGAGATGGGCGAGGGCACTAGCAAGGTAAAACCATGCGAGGTCTTGACATTAGTATCTCGACATCAGTGACGAGGTCTTTGCTATCGATGTGCCTGTCAGGAATGCTGAAACGTCTACTGAGGAGATCGGTAAGTGTTTTTAGGGTCCCGTATGTATGCAGACCATGTTGGTATTTTTGTGGTTGTAATGGTGCATTAATCTGTTTTGTGTAGGTGGTGATGATTGGTTCACCGGTCACCAGAATATCATCGATGTCATGTGCCCGGGGTCGGAGCTACAGGAAGCCGGTGTCCTTTCGTACTTCTTAGAGCATAAATGCTTGAGGTCGCGCGAGCCTAGGGTTGCTGCAGATCCAGCTGCTTTGCTAAGGGCCTATGAGATGATGTGATTAGAAGTGTTTTGGCGTTAAGGTTGGGATATTGCACAGGCTTAGGACCCAGTCTTCCTTCTTTCCCACGATTCATCCTTTTTGGAAGGAGGGGAGAAGACCTTGTTCTCGTGTCTAGAGAGTCTTCACACTCCATATGACTGTGCCTTGGCTGAGAGGACCCTAAACTCCTTAGGGTAGGGCATCACAGAAGCAGCAGCCTTGCATTTAAGAGTAAGCGAGGCTACTTTGAATCGTGTTCGTTTGGTTTTCATACCTAGCTTTCATTTTATGTAGGCGGCGGTGAAGGGGTATGCAGTGGTAGAGGAATTTAACGAATTCTTGAAGTTTGCCAACGTCCGTGATATTGCCTAAGTGAAGGAGTTGCAAGATCTTAGGGATGAGCGTGCTGATCTACAGGTTGAGAACTAGTGGCTCTCAGAATGCGTTGACCAACTAGAGAGCTGGTGTGCCTTCCCTAATAAGAAGAGGGAGGACATGTTGCTTCTGGACCTTCAGAAGAATGACTTGCTGAATAGGGTCCAGCAGCATTGTTTGAAGCAAGCCAGTGCACTGAAATAACAAGAGTTGGAGAATGCTCTCCTGATTGAGGCGCTAGCTGGTGCACAGGCTGCAGCCACTGAGTTATGGGAGCGGACTCGGGCAGAGGCGGTGATGGCTGTGAAGCTTACGAAGGAATGATCTACTACTGCGCAGTGTGCTATGAATTATGTGGCCCTAGCGTATCGTTGTGTCTGTGGTGGTTATGCAGGGACTGTCTTTGTCTTTTGGGAGGTAGAGAAGTGGCTGGAACTTCCCCACTTTTCTAGGGAAGATGGCGCGTTCCCTTCTAGCATCGAGGTACCACTTCCAAACAGTGTCGCGCGCATGCTTGAGAAGACGGTGAAACTTCATAGCCAAGCAGATGCTGGAGCCTAAGGCTTTGATAAGGGTTGGCTTCGCTACAAGTGGAAAGTGGAGAGGATATGCCCGCAGCAAAGCTTTGACTTCCTCGATGCCACTGCGTGTCCCAAACTTGATGTGGATGCCATTCTAAAGTTGGCTGAGTCTGAAGGGAAAATGGGTCATGCTTGGCATGCCCTCTTACTCGAGGGGGATGGAGTCTCCAAGGGTGTTGATGACCCTCCCCCGGCTAATGTTGTAAACAAGTAAATATTGATTCATGTATATAAAATGTCTATTTTTTCCTTACTACTTCTGTATGTTGTTGTTTGAGTGTGGTGTAGCGAGCAATCTCTGCGATGTGCACAATTATATCATATGCACCACTTTCGAGTTTCACTTGTGTATTGAGGTCATTATCTCGTGGTGATTGCTGTGCTTTTGGAAATCACTTGCACGGGGGTGCATTGTTCATACGTTCGCTGCGATACACTCGCCTGACAAGTCCTTAGGGTTGGACTTTAATAAGTCATTGGTAACCGTTCTGACCGGTCGGGTACAGAAGACTAATATGTGGATTATCATTCAGACCATTTGGGTGCAGAGGGCATCTTTCAGGGCATTTAACTTTTTGGCGGGGTCACTCTGGCTGATCAAGCGTAAAGGGCATTACAGGGATCCTTTAGTTAAATCAGGTGTGAACACAAAGTAGTTAGGTGCAGTGCAGTATAGATGGGTATGGGGATTACACATAGTAAGTGCGCAGGTCATTTGCATGATAATTCCTGGGAAGTGGTTTTCCATTATGGCCCTTAAGCTCATATACGCCCGAATGTACTTTTCGATGTATGACACAGGGTCCATCCCAAGCAGCGCGCAGGACACCCTGTTTGGGGTCATGGCGGTCAACTCAGATCACAGCACTACGAGGACTCCTTCCGTAAGCTGGTTTGGCTTAACCCTAACGTCATGTGATAGATTGAGTCGTTGCTTGATAGCGGTCATGCGAAGCCTAGTGACTTCGCGCAGTTCTTCGATGAGGTCGATCTTCGTGCATAGGCTGTCATTGTTATCTTCTGAGTTAAAGTTGATCATGCGAATAGTAGGCAAGTCTGCTTCTATTAGGAGCAGGGCTTCTGTTTCATAGACAAGGGCGAATGGCGTTTCCCCCATTAGAGTGCAAGAGGTGGTACGATAATCCCATAACAGGGTCGAGAGTTCACGAACTTCGCTCCCTCGAGTCATTTTTTAAGGCCTTCCCTAATAGTGCGATTGGTGACTTCTACTTGGCGCTTTGACTGGGAGTGGGAAATTGGTGCGTATAACATCCTCACATTGTTTTTGGCCGCCCATTCCTTGACCTTGATGCTTGTGAATTGTGTCTTGTTGTTGGTGATGATTGCGCGTGGGCTCTCAAACCTGCAGATGATGTTCTTCTAGAGGAATTGGATGACCCGGTCTGAGGTGATGGTTGCAAAGGGCTCAACTTTCACCCATTTGGTAAAGTAGTCGACCACCACTATCCAGAAATGGTACTGATCCGGTACCATAGACATCGGTCTAATCAGGTCCAGACCCTAAAGAGCGAATGAGATTGGTAGGTGAGTGATGGCGATGTAGTCGAAGGTAACCTCTAAACTCTAGAGTTGATCTGACAATGGTGGCATTTTTGCACTAGTACCTTCACTTCCTTTTTCATGGTTGGCCAGTAATACCTGTGCCGCAACGCTTTATGGGCGAGTGCCACAGCACCAACGTGTGCGCTGTATATTCCTTAGTGTATCTCTGTCAAGAGGTGTTGTCTTTCTGTTGTGCGAAGACATCGCTGTAGGGGAGAGGAATATCCGCGATGCCGTAGTAAGACATTCATGAGGATAAATCGAGTTGCACAGCAGGGCGCCACTTTCTAGTCTTTTGGATCGCTTGGTGCGATCCCTTGGAGCTTCTTAATGATTGGTGGTCTCCATTCCATGTCCTTTGACTCTTGCAATTCGAGGGCGTAAATCTCTGGGGGTAAACCATCAATGAAGGGCTTGGCTAGCGCCTCACATCTAGATTGTATTAATCCCTTGGATAGGGCGTCCACCTTTACATTTGTCGCTCTAGGGATGTGGATGAGGATCACTTCCTCAAACTCTTCTATGAGGAGCTTCACCAGCCTCAAGTACTTTATCAATGTAGGGTCTTTGCACTTTGAGGCTCATTGCACTTGATGCACCACTAATTGGGAATCACAGTGGATCGAGAGACGGCGGATGCCAGCTTTCTTGGCCATTTTCAATCCTACAGTGAGGACTTCATATTCTGCAACATTGTTGGTCACATGGAATTGGAATGTTACTCGGAGTTGGGATTCCATATCTAAAAGTCCCTGGAGGTAGATCCCGCCATCTCGGGCGTCCATATTCGAGGTGCCATCTACATACATCTTCCATTCCGGGAGATGTGGCTCCTATGGCGGGGGCTCAGCGAAGGCGCTACTCTATTCTTCTGAAAACTCGGTGATGAAATCCATGAAGGCTTGTCCTTTGATTGCCCTGCGAGGTTCGTAGTTGATGTTATATTCACTGAGTTTGATGCACCATTTGGCGAGGGGGCCAGAATGCTTGGGGCACTGTAGGATGTCCTTGATTGGGAAGTCTATGCGCACATCAATGGTGTAGACCTGGAAGTAAGGCGTGCAACTTTCTCATGGCATAAATTAGTGCTAGGATTGCGTTCTGCAAAGGCGGGTATCATGTTTCCGCTGCCTGTAATATGTGACTTGTGTAGTAGATTTGCTACTATTATTTTTCTTCTTCCTTAAGTAAGACCGAGGTGATGCTAGTACCGGTCACTGACAAGCAGAAGACCATGTCATTGCCTATTTGAGGACATTTGAGTGTTGGGAGGTCTTGCAGATGTTGTCTAATGGATTCATATGCGCTCTGGCAATCAGTTGTCCACTAACAGGCCCTTCGCCTTTTGATTTGTGTGAAGAATGGTGTACACTTGTCTCCCAACTTTGATATGAATCTACCCATTGCGACCAGCCTTCCGGCAAGCTGCTGTATATCCTTCAACCCTTTGGGGGTTCTGAGGTTGGCGATGGCTTCAATGTTCTTTGGGTTGGTAGTAATTAGTTTTCATGAGATGTGGAATCCCAGGAATTTACCATCGCCCATGCCAAATTCACATTTATTTTGGTTCAACTCAAGTTGCCAAATGTTTCCTCCAAGTGGTCGAGGTGGGCTGCTGGGGTTTTGCTTCTTACCACATTGTCATCCACGTAGACCTCAAGGTTGCGGCCAATCTGAGTTGCGAAGACTCTATTCATAAGTCATTGAAATGTTGCGCCTGTGTTTTTCAGGCTAAAAGGCATGCGCATATAATAGTAGACAGCCTCGCCTATCATGAAGGGCATTTTCATGGCATCTGCAGGGTCCATATAGACCTGGTGGTAATCGCTGTAAGCATCCAAGAAGGATAGGATAGGGTATCGTATGGTAGTATCCACGAGCTCATCAATCGGTGGCAAGGGATACAGGTCTTTGGGGCATGCTCTATTGACTCCTTTGTAATCAACGCAGAGACGTCACTCCCCGCTTTTCTTGTCGACAAGTACAATATTAGCTACCCAGTCGGTATAATGAACCTCCTTAGTTATATTCGCATCCAGTAATTGTTGAACCTCAGCGCACTCCATTTACGGTAGTGTGATCTCATGAGCATTGCGCAAGGCCCTGGACTTAGCATGCTTGGATAGTGTACCAAACCTGATTCCGTGGTCAGTGTGCAAAAAACTAGGATTAGGGGAAGTCAAACCCGCTTCTGTGTCTTCAACAAGCGGACCGGTCATGCACTTACCCAAGGGGGATCCTTGAATATGTCCTAGAGAAGGTGGACAAATTATATTTTCCACTATATTTTGTTGTGTTAGTCATGGAAGAGGATGTGAGAATTCCGATCATACTTGGGCGTCCATTTCTAGCCACCGATAAGGCTATGATCATTGTGGAAAAGGGGACTTTGACACTTAAAGTGGTGGATGAGGAGGTCAAGTTTGATTTGGAGGACTCAATGAAGGTTTCACATGGGGAATTGGTGGAATTCTTTTCAATAGATCAGTATGAACTCATAAAATAGGAATGAAAACAAGAAGGAAGCTTATTACAAGAAGCTTATGGAAGAAACTGGGAAAATAGAGAAGGAAGAAAAAAGGGAGCTAGTGATAGAAGCTACCCCTAAGGTTTAAAATCACAGTTCTAAGTTTCAATTGGAGAAGATGATAAGGGGATCAGGACTAACCAGTCCCCTACAATCTTTGAAGACAAGAATCTTGCTACACAAGAGGGAGAAATCATGAATGCTAAGCTTGAGGATGGAAAAGAAACACCAAAGGGGGTGAAGCTTGACTTTGAGAGCAACAAGTCATTGATAAATGCCTCTTCGAGAATGAAGAAGAAGGGCAAAGGGGTTGGTAAGAAATCTTTTTCACATTTGAAGAAAGACCTCAAGAATGTCAATCTCACATATGTTTGGAAAGTCAAGGATAAGAAGTGGAAGCTTAAATCATCTTCCATTCCATTACATTCAAGGGAGAAAACATGATCAGTGACATGGGCATTCTATCACCAAGACCTCAGTGACATGATCCAAGCGATGCCTAGCCAAACGCTTAAAACATGGTGCTTGTGGGAGGCACCCCAATGTTTTGCATTTGTAGTCAATTTGTGTTTTTTATTTCAATTTTGGCCATAATAATGGTTTGATAAACTTTGGTTGTACAATTGTAGGAACAAAGGCAAGGGTTGAAACTTTACAATTGGTGGAGAGCTTATATATGGAAGAATATTGAAGAAAGGAGTTTAAATGGTGTTAAGGCAGCAAGAAGGGGAGAAATGAGGAAAGTGCAGAGGATAGGGTGGACCTAACCACCGCACCTAATAGCAAGTGCGGAAGTTTAGGAGTAAATGAGGAGAAAACCAGTAAAGTAGAATGGTGGTTCTATGCAGACCAAAGCGATGGTGTGCCATGGTTCAATCTTGATGCATCCCATCTGTGTGTCACGCATGCGTCCGCCGCTAGGCGAGGTGCAGCACTCCAGTGGTATGCACGCATCCACACGCCGTAAACAGGTGCGGATGTCTAGAGCATTTCACACTCTTTCGAGCAGTCCTCTTCTCCAGCATGCCTCATGCACCAGCCAAGCCCCTGCATGATGGACAGATGCCCAGCTACTCGCGTATAAGTTCTGTGTGGGCCCCCAGTCGCACAACGGGTAAGCACAACTTCTCTTCCCTATTTTGCCCTTCCTTTTCGTATTGTCTTCAAACCTTCCAAGCGATGTACAAGTGCAAGGTCACTCCAGCATTTAAGTTTGACACTGAAACACACAAGCCATATAACATCCAATCACTTTAAGATACTCAAGAGCAAGCACTTTTGTAAGTTTTTGCTTTTTTCAAGAGCAATGGAAAATATTCCTACTTGATCTTTATGGAGCAACTAAAAATTTGTGTGATCATTGAATTGTCTTGTCTTTTGAGGGTGCATGTCATATTGATGATTGATGATCCAAAGGGTCAAGGATGTTTAGAATGACTTTGAATATCATTTTTGATAGGTTAGTTTGTCAAAAGAGATTTTGTTGATACATTTTGATATGCCATAGAAAAGAGATGTGTGTCATCAGTCTAAGAACTTGGAGTAACATTACACTACACTTACTTGCTAACATTGTTCTATCATAAAGAGTGTAGGTGTATAACTGAATTTTGTGTTATTACAGTCCATGTATCACACACATTTACACATGACCCATGTCTCCTTTCATATTTGAAGTTATAATTTGACATCATGACTCTCTTATTTCTTAGAAGCATGCTTAGTGTTCTTGACAAAGCCTTTGTGTGACTCTCATTACGTATTAGTTTGAACTTTTATGCCATGATGTGAGTCCCAATTTCCATATTCTAGAGTCTATCTATGCTGGTTTTTGTACATATCAGTGGGACTCTAGAATTTAAAGTGATTAAAGACTTTTGTAGGCACTCTTAGATGAAATAAGAGAGTTGGACTCTTCTCTACATGTGGACTCTCTGAGGCTATTTCTAGGACACCCACTGTCACCACCACCCCCGTGCCCGGTGCGGTGGAAACTATTGCGGAAGCAGAAGTCGGTGAAACTGGGTGATGGTCGGTGAACCGGATTCTCTTAAAAAGGTTTCGATCCCAAAACCCCGTTCCTCAAAAACTTTTTCCTTATTTTAATGTTTCTAATGCGTTTACAGTTTTTAAGGCGTCTTACTAGCCCTAATCCTGCACCCGAGACATATTAGTGATTTAACAGATAATCACGCGCGAAGATATAATCATGCAGAAATAGATACAGTAGAAGAAAGCCCCGTCCACTTCGTTGGTCTAGAACTTCCTGAGTAATAATAATACAGACCCAGAGTATCAAAATAACAGTAAAACATATATGCTATCTATATGCAGTCTACATCCCACATGGTAGGACTAAGGGGCAAACCTGCTGTATATATATACCATGGTTCCTCCTTACCTACATGAGGCCTTTTACCTGGGAGGTGGATTGAAATACATCCATCCCAGAGTAGAAACAAAACCGTGCGGGAGGTGGATTGAAAGACATCCATGCCAGAGTGGACACTATCATGGCACTGTACACGGTCTGTGACAGTTTGGTATCAGAGCCGGTAGTACAGTGCACATGTGCCAGTAAGGACGCTGGGGTCCCTTGAAGGGGGGTGGATGTTATATCCCACATGGTAGGACTAAGGGGCAAACCTACTGTATATATATACCATAGTACTTCCTTACCTACATGAGGCCTTTTACCTAGGAGGTGGATTGAAAGACATCCATGCCAGAGTAGAAATAAAACCGTACGGGAGGTGGATTGAAACACATCTATGCCAGAGCGGACAATATCATGGAACTGTACACGGTCTGTGATAGTTACTGTTACACCCACCTCAGGCACTTGGTGAATTTCTGATGTATTTTGGCCGGAAATTAAATTTGTATATTTATCGGGAAATTATATGATATGTATTAGAAATAATTATGAATGAATTCTATATCCCGAGATTTATTTGGAGCCTATTCTGAGTAATTTTGATGCTTTATATCATTTTAGGAGTTCTGGGATATTTTGCCAAAAATTGGTTCAGATGGCAAAATGGTCATTTCAGGAAAAATTGACGGAAAAATTAAATATTGGAGAAACACCTTGGGGCCGGCTGTTTATAGGCCTTTTGGGCCGTAGTTAAGTTGTGTTAATGGGCTTAAGTGAAGTTGGATAATTTTGGTAAGAGAAATAAATTATGGAAGTTAGTAAGGAAAACTTAGTGGAAGACACATGTCAATAGATTAAGCTAGGAAATCTAAAGGGTAATCCTATCCAATGGTGGAGGTTAGGATGGAAGAGGATAATGGAAGGTATTATCCTAAAGCTAATTACCTAATTGATTTATGGGAATTATATTAGTAGTAGTAGTAGTAAGGTAGTAAGTTAGAAACACAAAACACAAAACAATCTCTCTCTTTTCCTCTCAATGGCTGGCGCTTTCTTGCCCATTTCTTGGTGATTTTTTCATCAATACTCTTCAATCTTAAAGCTTCTAGTTCAAGAATCATCAAAGGTTGATCAAGGTAAGGGAATTCCTTGGTTAAATTAGTAAGGTTCATGGTTGGTTCTTGAACTAAATCTTTTCTCCTCTTTTCTTGTTGAATCAGAAAATACAAGGAGTTTCTTGCCAATTTTTCTTCATCAATCCTTCATAAAACCTTAAGGTAAGCTCAAATCCTTAGTATTTATTAAGAGTGTTGTTACAGCCACCAAAGTTTGGTAATGAATTTCTGGCGTAGAGTGGCTGACGGTCAAGTCAGTTCGTGATTAAAGCTTGAAATAAGGGTTAAGGTACGTGGTAATGGTTAAATTCTGAGTTTAAATTGTGTTTCAGGCTATGTTTATCGCATGATATGGTTTGACTGTTATATGGGTTGTTGGATAATGGTATTTTGAGTGTTTTGGTCAAGTGTGATGGAAGAAAATAGG
>JBBYHH010134338.1:0-14419 GCA_038382905.1 Daphne laureola
GGCTAAACACTCGGCTCTGTAGGACGTTGGCATGCATATAGTTAGAAAGCATAAACACACTTTAATGCTTTCTAACTGGGACTGTATATTTTGTTAATCTAGGGAGACTCTCCGCCCAACGAAGTGGACGGGACTCCTTCTGTATATTCCTTTTAACTGTTGTATATCGTGCGATTCTCGACATAACCGCTAACGTGTTTTCGGGTGCAGGTTTCGACATTCCCGAGTGTCGTAAAACTTGTAATACAAGTTAGTAAATAAGACAAACGCTAATAACAAAGTTAGAAAAATTAGAAAAAAAATTATGGGCTGGATTTTCTATTCTCATCTCACTCTCTCTGATGCCCACCGTCGATGGTCAAAGGTTCTGCAGTCGCCGCCACCGCCCAACACCGACGCTTCCGCCACGACGAACGGGGTACGGGGTTGGTGGTGACAATTTTTACTCCTAAAAAATGAACACTTAGTTAAAAATACAATTATTACATATTTTACATTTGGAGAATGGGGCAAGGAAGAAAGTACAATTCAATGAATAGTATTTCTCATGATATTCTTAAAATATTACAATATTTTTAGAATAAAATTATGAATAGTAATTTTCATGAAATTTTGAAAATATTATGATATTTTAAAGTATTAAAATATTTTAACATATTTAGATATTTTAAAAAGAGAATCTAAAAAAAACACTAAAAGCTACTCGTAAATAAAGATGGTGTACACTAGCATTTTCCCCTTGTTTAGTCGTCGCCACCACCAGCCTTCCGCTCGTGTTGTTGGGTCACTCTCTACCGACCATTTTGGGCCCTCTCTACACGGTGCTTCCTCGACTCCTCGAGATCGATAGGCGTCAGGCTCGTCACCCTCGCGATAGTCCTGTCGGGATTCACCTTTGCGAGGGCGTCGCTAGGTCGTCGTTGATGGTTTGTTGCTATCTCCCAAGCGGTGTTTTGGACCACTCTCCGGTAACGCGTGCTTGATGTCGTATCCTCCCTCGCATCGTGCTTCGTAACCGCCCTTGTTGTCTCTGAATGAATACTCACAATATTTCTGCCGCCGACTGGCTTGCTTGGCTCCAATGGTTCAGGGTTCTCGATCGAGCCGTGCGTTTGTGTCCAACCACTGTTGAACCGAGTTTTAATTGGATTCCACCGGATGTCAACTCTGTTGGGGCCGCTCTTATGGTGTGTGTGTTTCCTCAGCCTGTTGGCTCTAATTTTTGTTTGGCGGGTTGTTGTCAAAGCTTCGTTCAATGTTTTCGATTCGTTTGGCCTCCAATGGTGGAAGATCCGCCTCCGGTGGGATTAGATCTTATGCTCTATGGCCCGCTTGGTTCTGATATACTCATCAATTTTTTAGAGAATGCAGAGCTGAGGTCGAACCCGCCCTGCCTTGTAAATTGTGGGTGAAAGTGATGGGATTTCGAGGTTATGGGTTTGCCTGGTCGATTCCGGCTAGTGTTTTTTTGGAAGTTTTCTTTAGACTTGTTACACTTATTGGCGACTTCCGAGGTTGTCAGAATTGTAGGTACTTTTATTCATTTTTCATTAGGTTTGGTCGTTGTTGTAGGCCTCACGTGGCTTCTTTGCAGATTTGGCAAACATATCTCCTCATAACGCATTATTATGATGCGATAACACTATTCCACTCTCGATCTAAGAGCATTTATGGGAGTTGGGACCGGGTTTTGTTCCTATTTATTATCTTTCATATCACTTTTAGTGCCTTGTAACCTCTTAAGGCATTTTTTGGAGTTTGGCGTGCTTATATTTGGTTTTGGGGGTAACGTTTGGTTTAGAGCCGCTTTAACCTTATTGGTCTAGTGCTGGTTCTCAGTCTGTGGTGCCAAGTTTTTGTTACTTTAGGAGTTGCTTGTTTTGTTGTGATGTTGCATTAATAAAATGAGTCGTCCTTCATGTTTTTTTAATTTTTTTTAAATGTTCACTTCATCCCTATCTTGACGTATATTGTACTCCCCCATCTCTAGAAAAGAATGCTACATTTCTATAGATACGAAGATTAAGATTGTAGTAAAAACAAAAGTTTTTTTTGCAATTGTACCCTTAATGACACTAAAAAAAGAGATATAATACTTCTTTAAAAAGCTTAAGATCAGAGCAACAGAAAAACGCTAAGAGCGCCATAACGAACAGACGATGCCGAAAAGACCACAGTCTACGACGAAGCACGACCATAACCTGGTCTGCCTTGTCAAACTTAATCAGAAAAACATTCGATGTGGTAACCCAACTAGCAGGGCATGCAAACCGAGATAGAAAACTGAATCGCCACGCCACACATGGCGAAGCACATCATCTTGGATATCCGCTCACACGAGCACCTTCACAAAAATAGTGGAGATAGGGGTCGACAGTACATCAGAACCAACTCTTGGCCAGAGAAGAATGTCCTCCTCACAGGACAAATACATGAGGTAGCTTTGCGAGGATGGAGTCGATTGAATCCATGGAGCAAGACGATGAGGGAAGTGGCAGCCAGACAGCGAGATGAAGTAGGAGGAGGGCCGGTCCAACGATGATTGGAGAAAGCAGCGGCTGGTGCGACGACGATGGAGTACTGTTGATGAAGAAACCCGGGTTACTCATCAAGAGCTAGGAGCACCGACAAGGTGAAGGGAAACCTAACCCTAGCAGATCAGCGAAGGTTGGCGGATCTTTATCCTATTATCTATTACATTTTCTCTTTTTGGAAGTTTCACTTATTAAGGAATTTTAAATTAAACTTTGATAAATAAGTCAATTCTTTATTTTTAAAATGCAATATAAATGTCCTGAGCACTTGATCTGATGGTCAATATTCATATAAACACTTATAAAAGGTCTCGATTTCGAGTCTCGAGTATCATCAATCTTCTACTTCTTTTGTATATATATAAAAAATAAAAAAAAAACAATATCAATTAGATTAATTAGTTGAACTTCCACTGTCAGATGGGAGAAGAATCCAACAAGTGCGTTAAATGTATCATATAGTAATAGTAATTTAGAATGAAGGTAACAGTTAATTTTTCTAGGTTGGGTTCTTTTCAATAAAAAAACATCAACAAACCAATACCATTTTAAATTTTCACCATTAATCCAAAAACAAAATTATTGACACAACACAAATTTTCCTTCAAATTTTAAACCAACAACAATTTGTTGTCAAATATTGCAAAAAGAACACAACCTAGGGTAAAATACACTAATAATTCTGTAACTTTAATTTATGTACCACTACGATCCTTTTTTAGCATTTTTTACTTATAAAGTCCTCTTCCCCCCCCCCCCCTTGTGGTCCTTTTCTATGCATTAATCGTTAAGTTTAACAGATTTAGGGGAAAATGATAATTTTAACAACTCAATTTTTTTGAAAAAATCTATTTAAATCCTAAGTTTAAAATTAACCATTTAGGCACATCCCAAACAATTTAAAACTTAACACTTTTACCTAAGAGTTCCTTCCATTCTTCCCATCACCCTACCACTGCCAGATCACTGCCGCTACCGCCGCCGTCAACCACCACCGGAAGTTTCAGAACGGAAAAAAAAAAACGGAGCATAGATCGGGAGCTAGGGCCGCCAAATCCCGGTCTAGGGTTGGCGAATCAAAAATTGCTACCCCAGATCATCGATTCGAGGCCTAGACTAGCGATTCACCAGCCTTAGGCTGAGGTTCGGCGGCCCTAGGCCCCGATCTATGCTCCAACGTATTTTTTGTTTTTCCCGTTTTGAAACTTTCGAAAGCGGTTGACGGCGGTGGCGGTGATCTGGCGGTGGCAAGGTGGTAGGAAGAGTGGATGAAAACTTTTAGGTAAACGTGTTAAGTTTTAAATTGTTTGTGATGTGTCTAAATGATTAATTTAAAATTTAGGATGTAAAAGATTTTTTTTTAAAACTTAAGTTGCTGAAAATATCATTTTTCTCACAAATCCGTTAAACTTAAGGGTCAATGGATGGAAAATGACCACAAGGTGAAAAAAAAAATTAAAAAACAGAACTTTATGAGTACAAAAAGTTAAAACATGATCATAATGATACATGAATTAAAGTTACAGAACTATCGATACACTTTATTCAATTTCTTTATATTAGCGTCATTGCTCTAAAAGGTGTCGTCCCACACTAGAAGCCCTCGCCACCATGCGAAGTTGACGAGAATTGTAAATCAGAGTATACAAAATATATACTCGAAAGCGACTTAATAGAATTTAACATCTTATAGCAGCGTCGTCATAACCCGCATGTAAGGCTCTTCGTTGTCACCAACCACTTAGCATTATTGATCAATGGACATTGGAGCGGGTTAACCTAAGAGACAATGTCCTTATATATATAGCCTCGTGTTTCATGGCGTGAACTAGTATTCGATCGCATCCCCTATGTAGGTAAGGAAGAAACAGGGGACCATGATTAATTTTCTCATTCCACAATTGCATGTGTGCCTTAGTAGCTCCGCTCCTGAACCCATGCATGCTGCAGTGTATTAGTAATAGTAAAGCTTACGCACGTGCGTTTAATAATCGAAAGCAACTCATGCATATAGTAACTTCAACAATTCGTCCTAAACCAATATTCATCATGCATTTACTGCTTCAATAACTTCTTCATTTTTTAAATATATTCAGTTATACAGAATTTTAAATATTTTTTCGATTCAACAGTTTCGTCATCTCATTCTTCAAAATAAAAATGAAAAAAAAAAATGAAAAAAATCTTTCCCAAATTTAAAATATTTTCCAAATTTAAAAAAAACTTTTCTATATCTATTTTTACTAAACTTTTCTCCTCCCTTCTTTCTCTAAATTACTTATCATTAGTTTTAAAGAAAAGCTTAAAGCAATACGGGAGTGATTATCTTTAGAAACACAAACTTTACATTTTTTAACTAGTCCAATCCATAGAGAACAAGGGCAACGGCCGCAGGCAACTGGTCTGCAGGGAAGGCAAAGCTGCAGGAACAGCAGTTGGGCTTGACTTTGAGCAGCCACTAGGGCCGCAAGAGTCGCCTTTAAATAATGTCCAAGATCACACAAAATCCTCTTTTACCGTGTTACATCAAATCCCTATATTCACGTTCAATAAAATCTTGTTCGACTGGACTCCATTTTATAAAGATTATAATATTCTAATTTTAGTATTTAATTTATAATTTTTTTTAATATATAATATTAAATAATTTATATATATATATATATATATATTAAATAAATGTATCTAATTTCTAAATATATTTTTTTTAATTTTTTTTAATAATTTTTTTTTTTTATTAAAAATTGAATGAAACACAACATAAAAAGTTAAATATCTCAATCTTTACGGGACGGAGATAATATACTCTTTCCACTACTAAAAAATTACAGGTCATTCCATTCTCTAATAATTTTACACATTTTTTTCTTCAGATTATTCTAAAAATTCTCGATTTTCTTAAAAAATTATCAAATTATCTCTATTTTATCTTTATCTTTATTTTATTTTTTGTGTAACATCTATTTAAGGACAATTATATTAAATTACATAAAATCTTATAATCACTTTAATCTCCGCCACATAAAATGTAAAATTATTTGAGGACATTATTATTATTATTTGAGGTTATTATTATTATTTATTAAGGTTCAAGAGCACTCAGAAAGTCATAACGGATAGAGCATCTAGATCAAACATCTGATACCCTTGACATGCTATAAAGCAATTTGGTATCGGCACGTTATGAAAGATAGAGCATTTAGATGTCGTAAACCATCCGGGGGACCCTGAACCGACTCTAGACCCGACAATCCCGTGAATGAGTCTTCATGGTGATTCGCTAGGTTGGATAGCCGCCAACCTCGTGTTCTTTTCCTCCTTCTTATTTCCCTTGACTTTTCCTCCTTGCATCTTCTGCATGCCAATACTCTCTAAAATCCAAAAATCCCCACACTTGAGTAAATTGATATGAAGAGCATACGGAAAGACTAACAATATATCATAGCTTTCCATTCTCTCTTCTACACAATCAATACTCAACAAATAGTTATGCATCCTGCACCAGACAGATACTTGGTACAATCAAACAACAACAGAGACAAACAGAACATGAACTATCCATGGTGGAAATTTAGGGATTCTGATTAGGGAAGAAAAGATAACCTGACAATGATGCAGAAATCGCTCTTGGTCCTGCCTGAGCCGGGGGCCTCCCATGGCCAACGAAGATCAGATCCCCGCACAATTCAGCCGAACCAGAGCCGTGCCGCAATAGCTTTCGTGATAGCCATCACCGATGCCTCGCCATCGTGTGACTCCCGACGCAGCCAACCCCCAACATCATCGCCGTCGGCGTTAATTACAACTTGGAACTTATAAGACTTGCCTCCAAACTTCCCTGAATTGTCCAAAGCAGAATACTTGAACTCTAATAAAACATAACAAAAAACAACTTGGATTTTCATAGAGATATCAATGGATACAGATGAATTGAATCTTGAAAAATCTCGAGTCTGATGTCGGTGATTGAGGAAGCCAAGCATGCTCAAACGTCCGACCGTGGAGGCTTCACGAAACCCTAGCATAGCCATGTATTTTCTTTGCTCATAGGACCGATTTCTAGGTAGTAACATCCGGAGGAGTATATATTTATGTATTGAGTTGTCCCTTCAAAATTATACATTTTTAAATGAAAATTTCTCTCTTTAAAAGTTACTAAATTATTCTTACTTTATCTTTATTTTTTTTATCTCATTTTTGTAGAACATCAACTCAAAAATAATTAAATCAAACAACATAAATTCACACGTTTAACTAAATTTTTTGGTCAACATAAAGTGGAATTGAAATCGGCAGGTGGGATTCAGCTTCTCTGCATTCACGACAAAGAAACTATGAGATTTATGATATATTTAATAAATTATGATTGATTTATTGATGAATTTTTGTTAAAAAGAGATGGATGAAAAACACAGATGAGACTCGAGCGGTATGAGTCGTGAATTATACCTAGGGGGTTCATTTGAATTGATATTTTTTTTCCCAGAAATATATATCAGTGAGAAAATTTTAAAAAATATATATTATATGATTTAATAGAGTATTGATAATGTATTAATTGATTTAACGTTGTTTTGTGTATTAATTTTTTTTTAAAAGTTGTAAAACAATTTCCCAAAATTTTGAAATGAACACTAACCAAGGAATATACGGAGTAATTTTGATGTGAAAACTTTTAATGCGAAATAGATACGCATGGATATTAGGGGCACAGTCTTATAAGAAAACTATAAAATACTGGAGTAGTATTAATCAGATCCATTTTTCTCTCTGGTCTTTTTAGATATATTAAATAATTATTATACATTTTTTTTTTTTACAGAAATGGACCTGTCATTATCTTTAAAGAAAATAACACAAACCAATATTTAGAGATTAAAAACAAAGAAGCGAGATTAAAAATTGAACTACGATCGAGATAAAAATATGAAAAGCATAATGCAACAGTACATGAAGACAATCTAGACACAATGAACAATCTACGAGAACGCCCACTCACGGGTTGAAAAAGCACATAAAATAACCAGTGAAGTGATACAGATCCATAATATCGTCTAAAACGCACCCAAACAACTCTCATGGAGCTAAACGACGTCTTACCGCTCATGTGCAATTGAATGAGCCACATAACCATAACCAGGTAACCACCAGCAATAACCAAAAGCAAATTAACAACCACTCAACGAGACGAGAATCGGAAAACAACAAACTATAACCAATTCACAAAAATATAAAGAAAACAAAGATAAATGTCCGAAAATAAAGCAAGGAATATGAGACCGACCATACACCTAGCAAACCTTTAAACCATCTAACCATGACGTTGGGTGGTAGGGTCAGATCCACATGAGAGCATGCAGGGCACGTGCCCCATTAATGTTTTTTAAAATAGGATACTCTTAAAAGTATATTTCTGAAAAAATAAACTATAAAGATCATTTTGAGTAAATTGAAAAATACAAGGGAGGTGGATAGGCATAAAACAAATGGCGAAGGGGGACGGTCATCGGGCCTGTCGTGGGCCTATGGTGCAAGTACTTGGGTCAGACACAAGTAAATTAAACTATTTATAACTCCTCCTACATTATGGCATGTGTTCTTTTACACCTCAATGTTTTCCACCCATCAAATTATTACATCCAATCTTATAAGCATTACATCAATTTTTTTTTCTTTCATTTTTTTATTTCAAAAACCTCACATCAAGTTTTATTTTTGTTAATTTTATTTACACTTTTTCTATATACATTTCTTATTTGTTTTTAAATTTATATCGATAGTTTCTTTGTGAAAAATTATAGTATAAAAAAAAAGTATTAATGATAAATACTTTGAATTTTTTTCTAAGAGGCTAGTCAAGTTTAAATAAATCTCGATGAACTTTCCGAATATCTCATCAAAGGAATAAAAATAAGTGAATATCATTAAAATGAATAGTGATGTAGTTTGAAAAGCTTAGTTATAATTAATGTTATCATATTAACCACATAATCATGAATATCTACAAACAAAGTATGATAAAAGTATCAAAGATTTATTTATTTGTATAAAACAACTATATAATAAATATATGTACTTTGTTTTATCCGTGAAACATTTTTCTATTAGAATATATAATTTATGACAGATTGCATTTTTAAAATTTCTAACGCAAATATATAAAAATATGCTCCCACAAGAAAATATTTCTGGAACCCCACTGCTCGGTGAAGCAAGGGGAACCCCGATCCCACCAGACTAATACCCACTGCCTCAACCGCAATTGTGGACAACCACAGCTTCATGTCTACTCCTTCAACTCCTACATCAAGCGACATCCCTACATCAGAGGAACCAGAGTGCACACGATTAACCATATCTACCAAGAACAAACCAATGTCCACCCAATATGTACTTCAGAATCAATGCCCGACAAACTGTCAGGAAAGAGCACCTCCACCAAAATGGATAGGACATGGCTCACACTTGGTCCAATACCCACCCGAAACGTACATGTGAACCGATCCTTCATGGTGTGTCCGACGCCGGTGCTGGAGGGCTAGCCGGAGGGAACCTACAACAAAAGTGAGGCCGCCGTGACGAATAGCCCACGATGTGCACGTCAGAATGGCCACGAAGTCGTGGACTCAGCGGAAAGAATCGACCACGTACACAACAAACCAACAATGAGAGAGCAATTTAATAATTTTCTCTAAAAGTCATCTCTCCATCCCACGAAAATTGAGATATTTAACTTTTTATCTTATATTTGATTCAATTTTTAATAAAAAAAAATTTATTAAAAATAATTTTAAAAAATATATTTAGAAAATGTACACGTTCATTTAACATAGACATATAAATTATTTGATATTATATATGAATATGTTAAAGAAAAAACTTATAAATTAAATACTGAAAATAGAATGTTATAATTTTATGGGACGTAGGAGTACCTTATTTGAGCCTTTAGCTTTACACTATAAAGCCATATATTACTCTTTATTAACAGTAATCAAGGTGAAATTACACAATACGTAGTCCTTTATTTTGAAATTAATCAGCATTTAAGTTTAAAGACCTTACAACGATACAACTACATTCATCTAAATATGAAACTTTTTGGAGCACAATGACTAAACCGCAAAAACTGAATTGCATCTGACCTAAAATATATTATTACATCCCTCTATTTTTTTATTGCAACGTTTATTTTTTAGTATTTAATTTATAATTTTATTTTTTTTATATTTACAAATATAAATTTAATTTTTTTTGGCACATATCATAATTTAATCTTTCTCATTTCTAAACATATTTTTTTAATTTTTTTTATATCTTAGATTAATGTAGATAAATTAAAATCCAATTGATATCTGAAGTCAAATGTTACGATGTAAAAGAGACCGAGGGAGTAACACTTACTAATTTGTCATTTTTACCGAAACTTGCTAGTAGTCCTCTATCATTTTTAAAAGTTGAGAAAAAACCCCGCCTCCCTCATTTCTTTTAATTTCCCTAAACAACCCTTATAGTACTACATTTGAGTTTGCATGGATAAACGAATATGCAATGAGCACCTAATTAGGAGATGATGAATAAGCTAATACTAGAGGAGAAAACACTTGCTTGTCAATTCTGATAAAACATCACAACACGGTCTTTAATATGGAATACGACATATCAAATAGGCTCCCAAGAATACTCATGTCATCTCGCCATGCGCATGCAATCAGAAATTGAAAAGTCAAATAAAAAATCATACTTTACAAAGCAAAAGCTAAAAAATACCAACCAAACATCTAGCATGAGAAAAGTCTGAAAGTGTGAAGGAAAAAACGAACTAGCAGCAGACCAAAATAATAATATTAGAGTAGGGAAAGCTGGTATGATACCCCACCTACTCCAGACCTCACCATTCATGACGCTGGGTGAGGGAGGCAACCCCCCTGCCCCACCAACCCTTGATCAATAATCTTTTGCGCTTGTTGCTTAACAAAAAGGCGTTTGCACGCGACGCGTGCTTAACCGAGTAGATCACTCCCTGCCAAGCTTTCTCAAACGTTGAGAGAAGCAGATCAAGATGGGCGAGACGGGCTTGAATGACATCCATTGGAGGCGGGGCGGTTGACAGGAAATGGGCCCAGACAAAAGGCGAGTGGCGGAGGAGAGAGTGAATTGCTAGCGGTACGATGCGGGGCGGAGACAGGGACAGGAGTAGGCGAGGCGGAGATGGAAGCGGAGGCCGCACGACTATCATCTTTGTCAAGCGAAACTCACAAGCCGATGGCTTGGAAGTGAGGCAGCAAGAACCGACAGCACCCTTCACGAGCAGGAGACGACGATGTTGTCGGAGCGATGAACGACAGTAGTGCTGGTGTGGAAGAAACAAACCACACCCGGAGGTAGGTTGAGAAGAGGATGACAAAGCGATAAGGTTATGGCTTGAGTTCGCCGGTGAAATGTGGCTGCCTGGGCAGGATGCGAGGTTGGCTATCGTCGAGGAAAACGGCAGCGGCGGCTAGGTTGCAGATTATGTTAATTAACATGTTCCTCTATTTTAATGGCCACTCCACTGACTCCCTTTTATTTACACTTATTCCTTTAGTTTTTATTTTCCCCCACATTTATCACAACGTTGCTTTCTTTTTATTTGAGTAGAAACTCCTAGTATTTGTACATATACCCGTATTATCCATATTCCATTATACAATTGAAACATAGTATTTGACTATGTTCTTTTTGTATAATTTGATATTCCCACTATTATACTCCCTCCGTCCCAGAATTATTGAAACGTTTCTTTTACTGTTTGAGATTGCAGTGTTTGACTCAATTTATCTAAGAAAAACAGTGAAAAGAAAATAAAAAAAATATATCTAGAAAGATTAGATTGTAAATTATGAGAAACATATGAATCATTTAACTTCACATGTCTATAAATTCATAAAAATAAATCATAGATTAAATACTGTGAAAACAGTAAAGAAACGTTTCAATAATTCTGGGATGGATGAATTACTTCTTATATTATAAGGCCCATAACTTTATATATTTTCTGTGAAAATGCTAAAAAACCCTGCACATTTTTTAAATGTTTCAGAAAAGACCTTGTCTCCCCATTTTTAAAAAAATTCCTTAAGAAAGCCTATAACTGTCATTTCATTTACATGAAATCCCAAATGTTTGTCCGTACTACAATCAAAACCAAATTTACTATATTTATCATTTATTACACGAGAACTCTTCCTAAGTCCATTTTTTTAAACAATTGTGAATTTCTCTTCAAGAACCATATTAGTATAAGAGTGTGGATACGTTGTACATATGACATACCATGTCTGCCTCTAGATAAAAGAAGAAAAAAAGAAACACAGAAGAACACGTTCCGCCAACACACCGTGTTTTCCAGCGATGATTCCGGAATCGCTCAATCTACCACGATCCATTCTTCATTCAACGCGCAACAATAAAATTAGAGAGGAATCAAGCTGATCGACATTCCTTATTTGTAAATTCAACAAAAACAATAATAAAATTAGTCACCGGCCTTCATCCGGTGACAAAAACTATCGACCTGACACATTTTTTCAACCATCCAAAGTGATGCTCTCAAACAACAATATGATGTGTTCCCGAAACACTATGATGCGCTTATATAAAATTATGATGTGCTCGTTCTAATGACTAATGCAAACATTTCGTTCTACAGAACACAGTGATACATTTGTTGATAAAATATGATATCTTGGTTTAAAATGATGAGCTTGTTGTCACAAATGATGCGCTTCTGTAAAATTATGATGCTCTTCGTTATTAGATAAAGTATGATGTATTGGTTAAAAATGATGCTCTTGGTGTCACGAATGATGTTCGTTGTTTCAAATACGATGCTCCATCTCACAAAAATGATGAACTCGTTCTGAGGACTCAATGATGTACTTATTTTCTTCAATATCCCAACATGATATCTTTAGTGACCACAACGATGCACTCTCGTTACACTATGAAGTTCTACCTTAAAAACATGATACACAAGTTCTGATGAATTAATTATATACTCTTTTTCTGAAACCTTACAAAATGATGGAGTTCTCAAACTGTTGTTCTTTGTGCTTAATATGATGTCCTGTTGGTTAAGTATAATGAGCTTAGCACTTAAAATGATGCTCTTCGTTATTGGAAAAAGTATGATCTCTCAATTCAAAATGATGTGCTTGGTGTCACGAATGATGCTCTTATTTTCAACTATGATGCGCTACCTTACAAAAATGATGCACTCGGTTTGCTGACATAATGATGCACTCATTTTTTTCCAACCTCCCAAAATGATGCCTTTAGTGACCACAATGATGCACTCATGTTGCACTATGATGCTCCCCCTTACAAGAATGATGGCTTAATGATGCACTTATTTTCTTCAATTTTTTAAAATGATGTGTTTGGTTATCAGAATGATGCTCTCATTTTCCACTACGATGTTCTCTGTTACAAAGATGATCTACTTTTTCCCACTAATGATGTATTCCAACTCACACATAATGCATTTCTTCTCGCGAATGATGAACTCAGACGATGCACTTCTAGTAACAAAATGATGCACTTCATGCATCAAATGATGCTTCTATGCGAAATTATGCTTTTTTGATGCAATGTGATGCTTATTTCATTAAAAACTTATATTCTTCCATCTACTTCAGTTGATACTCTTCCAATTCATCACTAATTTGCATTATTAAGTTCATTATGATAGATTTTGAGCAATATTTGTATGCTATTCGTGGATACATCAATTTTATAAAATGGAGCATCATAATGAGTCAAGAGTATATCATAATGGTATGTAGGGGCATCATAATTTTATCATCTGCAATAGGTTACAGTTTCAGGGTGTATGATGAATTTTCATGGTTCGGCTTAGGAAATGGCTGGGAATGAAGTGTCGGTGATTAGGGAAGAGATTGGCTACTCCGACGGGGTCAATTTCTACCTTGGTTGGTGGATTTCTTCAGGTCGGATAACGGGTCATCCGAACAGATTTGTTACAATTATTGGTCTTTGGTGAGTGTTGATGGAAGATGAGGTTACCACCGAGTTGCTAACGTCCTGCCAGTCCTTATGAGAGGAGTTAACAGTGATCAAAGGCTAGAAGTGAGAGGTGGAGAGTGGTGGTTCGTGGAAATCCGATGACGTAAAGAGCAGGAGAAGAGGATGAATGAGATTTTTGAAATAAAATACACTTGGGCACAATTAGGCACAACTTAAGTAGCGGCACACTTTAGACTAAACCATTAAATTTCCCTTTTAATTTGCCCTTGCAATGGCCATCCTGATTGATCATTAGAGAAAACATCATCATTGTTTTTTGATTCTCTATCTCTTGATATCAAATGTTGATGAATTAAAAAATTTCCCTGCTTAGCTAGCTTTTTTTTTTTGGCTCGCGTAGCCATCTCCTCCTCTCTCTCCCTTGCACAAACCCTTGGCTTCCTTCCCTCCCACGTAACCCTGCCTCTCCGGTTCCTCATCCCCTCGATTCTTCTCGACGGTGCGGTTCTCAACCTCTGATCGGCCTCCACATTTTTGCCGAGTCACTCGGCCTTCCGATCGGCCTCATCATTTTGTTGCTACTCCCGCTTGCCCTCCCTCTCGGTCTGCTTTCTGCTGGCTGCCTCTCCCTTTTTGGCGATGTCCATCTCCTCTCTCCAAGACAAGATGTCGACGGTCTCCTTAGAGGGAGATGATTCGGTTACCGCCGTTGACTTTAGCGGGTTGGGGTTGATCATCGGACCGGATGCCCGGGGTCTGACCTCACTACAAACAAAATGACATATGCTGACATACATTTTTGTTGACACACAAAAAAGTGTCATGAAAATCTGTCACATATTGACACTTTATCTGTC
>JBBYHH010134448.1:0-14417 GCA_038382905.1 Daphne laureola
GGTGTTCAATTATAGTTTTTTTTTTTAATTATTTGTTGGATCTATTAAATTACTGTTTTCTCATCTATAATACTTAATGGAGTTTTTTACAAGGTGTGAACTCACGTGTCTTTTCATTTTTTATTTATTTATTTTTCTTTGTAAATTATATATCCTACATTAAATCAAACATCGTACAATAAATTATCTTATTAAATATAAATTCTCACTTCTTTCTTTTATTATTTTTGCATGTGGGTCCTAAATATTTCCAATCTTCTTATTTGAACATTTGAATATTTTGTATTTTCATGTTTTTTGTTCCCTACTTTTATTTCTTACTCCTAAAAGGATAAATCAGTTCTCACGTCTTAAAAAAAAAAAAATATTTATTTCAAAACTCAATTTACCTTTAAATTTTTCTATATTGTTTATTTATAAATAGGAACGAAAAATTATTTGTTTAATTCTCTTCAGCAAAGTTGTGTTCTTACCTCTTACTTTTATTCTTTTTGTACATTGATCTCAACTCTTTCCAATCTTATTTAGAAATTTCAATATTTTGTTTTTTTTCCTGCTTTTTCCCATACTTTGTCACTTCTTACCTCTTATTTTCAGTTTTTTCTCTCCAAAGTTTAATGTTTTCTTTTAACTTTTCCATATGTTGTTTTATTTTTGTTTTTTTTACTTATATTTTCACGTCTATATCTTCTTTTTTCACATACTTTCTTTTCATTTTTTGAATCTTATATTACTTCTCGATTATCATGTTATGAAATTGAATAAAAAATTATCCTCCATCCTTACTAGCTATTGTACTTAATTTTTTTTTCTTTTCGTACTTTTTTTTTACTATACATCAATATAAATAAATTACAACTAAATCAAGATTATGCACACGTTGCGGAGCACGGGTTGATAACACCTCGTTAATATATATTTATGAAGATGATTGGACATTGTGAATAGTTTTTTTGAGTTTTTAATTGGCTGTATTAGGGTGCATTGTAGATATTGGTCCCCATTTTCTATTCCTTTCCTTTATTTTCATTTTTATTTTTTAGTTGTTAATTATACATACATACACAGATAACATATTATATATATTTTACTCTTTTCATTTTTCATTTTCCCCTTTTCTTTTTTATTTTCTATTTGTATATACTTGCGTTATACTATAGTATTATATACATAATATCATATTATATATGTCCACCATTCTCAATTAATTGATCTATTTTTTGTATGTATATTTAGATATTTAAAGGTAAAATTTCACACACATCATAATTTACAACATACTTTTTAAAAATATATTTTAGATAATCTTTTTTACTATTTATCTTTGTACAAAATTGGGTCAATATTGAAACTTAAAACATGAAAGTTGAACTGATCAATTATTTGAGGACGGATGAAGTATATAATAATTAAAAACTTGATAAATTGTTAATTGAGTTTTTTGTAAGATGTGGTAAGATTTGGTTATTTTTGTGTGTTATTTTGTAAATCTTTTATTGTTCTTTTTTTTTTGTTTTATTGTATATGCTTCCTTCGTACTTAATTAATTCATACATTAATTTGATTTTCATGTTTCAAAATTTAAAATTTGACTTAAATTTTAACAAAGATAAATAATAAAAAAAATCATTAAAAAACAAATTCATCTTAATTCATATTTTTTTTAACTTCGTATACATTAATAAAAATCAAATTATATTTTAACTAAAATCATGAACGACAACAAAGTGCAGGTTGATTAACACCTCCTTAAATACTAACTTACATTTAGGAACTTTTCTTAGTTAACAGACTCTTTGAAAGGAACAGTAATGAACAGTATTTTGAGATAAGGGGCGGATCTACTTAAAATAAAGGGGATCTATGGAGTCCCATTTTTCCTAAATAATATGTATATTTAATATATAATTTATTAATAAAATTTCTAAAAAATTGTAATAGATTCCTATTTTTTGTGATATTATTTTTATAGTTTATATTTTATTCATTTTAAAAGTTTTACAACACTAAGTGATGTATAAAAAATATTAAAATATAGTCAATGTTGATCTTTTTTTTAGTTTCTAAATATGTTTTCTCTTTTCAATTTTCTATTCGTTTGAATTCTTTCTTGAACTCTTCATTCTTATAATTGATTTTAGTATTTATTTTTTAGTTTATACATCTAACAATATCGTCTAATATAAAAAAAAAAAAATGATAGAATTAGAAAGTGAAAATTCAAAAATTTCTTATTTTAATCCTTATACCAAATTAAAATATTAAAAAAAATTCTAAATAAAGAAAATAATATATATTGTAATATATAAACAGATTCCAGTTTAAGAAATCCTGGATCCGTCGTCACTGATATTTACCTCCTCCTGTGTGTTGCAGTTTATTGTACTCCAGAATATGAAGAGTTAAAAGTCTTAACCTTCTCTCTGTTAGGTGTCTGTTACTCAGCTTTCTTTGGTCAAGTCATACCCAACTCGATTGGGCTTATCTGAAGTCCACCGCGCACTGTGCCACGAACTTCTCTCTTCCCTTCCTCCCTAAATATTTTAAATTAATTATTTTTTTTAAAAAAAATTTTAGATAAATTATTTTTTAAAATAAAAAATTTATTAGATAAAAATAAAATTTTAGTTTTTTAGTTTTTTTATAAAAATATATATTTAGTTTTAAATATTTAAATATTTATAAAAAATATAAATTAAATACTATATAACAAAAAAATATAAAATTAATTAGAGATTGTCAGAGCAGATTCTGCAATCTTGATTATTTTTCTCATAATTTTTAAATTAATTTTTTCTATCCAACTTTTAACAAGACTAGAACCGACGTATCTCTTTGTCTCTCACTGTATTTTATTAACACCATTTTTTTTTATACATACAGATTTGGATCAAAAAATTATTTCAGATTTAACTGATTTAAATAAATAAAAATTAATCAATTATTTTTTTTATCAAATTACATAAATCTCTTATTTAAAAATAAAAATGAGTTAATTACTATATACTTCCTCAAGAACTCTCACAAGGATTCAAGACTTTTAAACAAAATTACAAACCTTCGCAAAACCTTCGCAAAAGGAGAAGATATTGCCCCCTTTACTGATATTTTTTGCTAAATTCACTTTAGCATGGATTTATAATTGGGATTATAAAATCCTATAGCACCATGAGACGAAGACGCCCAGACTCGTCAGAACATTTCATGTCAAATGGTGAAAAGATTTCAAATCAGCAGAAAAAACCTACCCTCCAGCTGTCTTACAATGGTTTAAAAGAGAACAACCATTACTTCAATCTCCAACTACCACAAGACATGATGCCAAGTTTTTAAAACAAAAGGCTGATGTCAGTGCCACACTAGCTATGGCCAAAACCGATATTGTTAACTATTAACCTAAGTGTCAATCATTTTTTTGTGTAATATACTGAACATCTTTTAACTAATTAATTATCAACATATATTGTGAAAATACTAATGCGTAACGATAATTAGATTGATTCTCTATTATCGACGTGTAATATAGCCGAGCATATCTTAAACCAATTTAGGTTGAGATATTTCTTACTTCACGTACTTTTGTTCTTTATTATATTTCACATTTGTTTTTTTTTTTTAATAATAAACTCAGTATCCTTAACATGAACATAATCATTGAGCCTATGATATGATTGGATATTTAAATAGTCCAATAATAAATTTAATCTTAAAATATTAAAAATAAATTAATTTTTTATAAATTTATTACACTACAAAAAAATATTTAATATATTAATAATTTTATTAAATATTAATTTTATTAATGATGATGTAGTCAGATATTAGAACCAGCTAGTGGCCTACGAGTCACAAACATGGTTAGTTTTCTTTTTAATTCAGTAAAACCCACGTCTCTAGCTAGTGGCCCACGTCTCAATTTCATACTTTGTTAATTGTTTCAAAATATAATATTTGATTTAAATTTTAAGAAAGATAAATAATTTATTTTTTTTTAAAAAAAATATATTTAAAAAAATTGAATTTTAAATTATAATACACATGAAATATTATTTAATTTTTAATATTTAAATATTTATTAAAAAAAAATATAAATTAAATACTGTAAAACTATCAAAATAAATGATTAAATTTTTTATGGACGGACGAGTATTAGTCGATGGCTGCAACAGTGCTAAAGAATACTGAGCAAAACAATGATTTTATCATAATATTACTCAAACCTGAGAACGTGAAACGGTTATACTAGATTTGTTATCATTAATTTAATTAAGGACTTCTTCTGTAATTTACCCATGACCTCACTTTATCATTTTACCATAGTATTATTGCCCAACTATCTCCTACTCCGCATGCCACACATGCTGCCACCTCAGCGAGGGTTGGTACCCGCTGAGGACCTGAGGTAGGCTAGCAAGATCCCATTTTCATTTACTCGATGGTGAATTACAGAGCTCACATATACCTGTTCTTTGAGTAACATGTACCGCTCAATTCTTCCATCTCGCCGGAATCCAGTATCACTGGAATTGCCGAGATGGACGAGATCATCTGGTATGAAGGATGAGACGATACTTGAAGATAGTATATTGTTCATCGACACTACATGGTACCGAGATCTCGGACGATACGAAACGAGATTTATATCCTTCGCAAATAGGCCACCGAGTATAGATGGTTTGTGAAAATCAATATCAGAACTAGTGAAGGTGCAAGTTGGGTATGAACAATTAATAGTTTTTTTTATTAGTAAGGATAAAATGTAAGCAATATAACCACACAAAAAAAAAACGTTAAAATTAATGAAGTAACAGAAATTTGCATTAATTGTCTAATTTGAGTGCTAATTATACGTTGTTTGAAAGAATAATTCTAAAATTGCACTTTTGTGCGTAATTGATTAAATATTTGGCACTTAATCCAAATAACTAGTAAGACAAAAAAAGCAGAGTACTTTTTTTATTGGAAAAAAATAAGCACTAGTACAACAATGCACCGGGGACAGGGAGCAGCAACAAGTACAACACAGCTTGAGAAGTGAACGCCAAAAAGCGCAAATTGTGAGGACGCTTACAAACTACTGAACCAAAACTTAGCCTACTGAAACGACTCTTGGTCTGTAAATGTAATCCAGCGCAAGGTGTCAAAGTTCCCTTCCTTCTATTGACCCCTCTCCTATGTACCAAGAAACACCAACTACTCTCATAGCATCACTTGTCCATAGCATGATCATCACTAATTTGACCTAGAACCTTACAGAGCAGAGGACGCTGTTACCATGGAGAAACACGTTTCCATGTTAAAGGCATTTGCCAAGAATGATCACCTCTCACGGACTCGATTGTTCTCAGTTCCCAACTCTCTGTACCGCTCGGCTGATTGGCTCTTGGAAATATTGGAGTGATATCAAAATAGCTTCCTGTCAACAGGAGTTGCCAAATTCAAACATAAACAGAAATGAGAGAAAACATGGTTAGAGTAGAGATACTTATACCTCTGTCCGTATAGTTCGACTTCCTTGATGAGGACAAGTGTTCAAGTACGAATCAAATAGCTTCCTGACCTCTTGTTCCTGTGCAGGAGAAAAACAGTAAATCCCAAGTGGCATGTCGTTGACACTGCAGGTTAAAGGCAAAAGCTTTATCCTACCGAGAAATAAATGTACAAAGTAAGAACAAGCATACGTGGACTGGGTGTTATATGGTTTGCATTCCACATCAAAATCAGACAGTAGTAACAGATAGATTAGCCAAAACCGTTTAGTTCACCAAGGAAACATTCATTCTGTAATCACGTACTAAAAGTCCAAGCACCGGATATTTCAGTTGAATATTCCAGAACCAATGCTGGAAAAAAGTTTCTGTTCAAGAAGCCAAATGAGTGGAAAAAGACTGTTGCTTAAATGTTTCCTCCGTTTACATGTCAGTTTCAGTTCTTTGTCATGTACTTGAGGTATCTTGACGTGCCTATGAACATGAACGAAGTTAATGACGCATCACTGAATGCATTAAAAATTTGTATTGTTTCATGTTCCTTATGTCTAACTTTTAAAATTCATGCTGAAAGATACTCTAAAATATAGACAAGCAAAAAAACAGAACAAAACCAAAGAAACAAAATAAAAATATAAATAAATAGAGATTGCAGGTTTCACTCGTAAATGAGCTCTCACTCAATCCAATGGCCAGGGACTACAAGGATGGAAAGTCCAAAATAGACTTTGAACTGATTTGCCAAATCATAACTAGGACCAATATGGAACAATCTGACAATCAGTCTGAGAATTATGTTTGACTTACATTTGGTTGCTTTATTACTAGAAGGTTTAAGAAGTTTCAACAATAACTGATATACCTGTAGTTTACGGCCTCCTTTGATGCATTCTTCTAATCCAGCAAGTCCACCAAAGGCAATTAATAAATGCCTGCAAGAATAAGCAGATGAGATGAAGTCCAATATTTAAAGCCAAGTATACATCACTCGTTCCAAGATTGTATAAATCATACCTGAAAGGAGGCAACCTAAGCTCTGATGGAGAAATCACTAGCCCATGCTCTGAAGTACCAACAGAATGATCATACCCACCCTATTACAAATATCCTAAAGCATTAAGCACATTTCAACATAGGTCGTCTGAGTGATAAAGCAACATTGAGTTGTAAAGACCTTGTAAGGGCACTCTGTGAGCACGGAACCAATACTAGAAGCATAACGCACTCTGTAACCCCAGTACATTCCTGCCTCGTCTTTTGGGTTCGAAGAGGATACAACCTGACGTGCTAGATCTGGGTAAATGGAGTATAATGTAAGTGGCTGTAAGAGCTGGATCGTCACTTCATAAAACTGACTCAGTTTTGTACTTTTAAGGTTAGCAGTGCAGGCTACCGAAAAAATTCTCACCTTATCATAAAAGTATTAATTCAATTTAGCTATCTGAAGAGTGTTAACAATAAATGATTTCTGTAAACTATGGTGCATACTAGCAGTTGGGTACCCAACATATTACCAAAAAGAAACGCAAGTATTCAATTCTAGTACGATGGCAATATGAAACTTAAGTTAATTGTTTCATGAGATGGGGCCAGGGCACGCGCCACCCCTCCCCACCCCTCCCCACCCTTCCCCCACGGCAGAGATAGACTCATTTTCCTTTGATTTGACAGCCTCTGAAAGCAGGTCACTATACGCCAAAACTAATTAATAGCTGGTTTTTAGCAGAACGAAAGGAACTGTCACAGACAAGAAGTGTTTGCAACAATTCTGCATCACCAGATGGACTTGAGCCCCTACAACGCAACAGACACATGCTCCATCAAGCAGAGCTCACAGAAACTTGCAGTCTTTGACCTGATCAACACCCAATAACCTATAACAAGGTAATATCTTGGTCCTTCCTTCTTTACAAACAGAGGAGGGTTCCTTAAAAGAAATCATGCATTTAAGTTCAGCACGTAACTCAACTAATCTATATTCTAAAAAACAGATGCAAATAAATTACGACACTACTACGAGAAACAGAAATAAAATTAAGACCACTTGGAAATTTTCGAAGGAGGCTAAACAATTAGCATGCTCATTACCATGATCTAAGTTCTGGTCTTTTCCCATAGCAACAGTCACCCTTACACCAAGCTCAAGTTCTCTTTCAACAATTATGTTCTGCAAAATTACATAGGATCAGCGAAAAGGGTAAGAGAAAATCAAGTAACAGTAGTTACAACGAAACTTCTTCTCAAAATGATCTTAATAAAAGGAAAGCAATTATCCCCTCATTCCCGAATATGCATATTAGGATGGGAAAGAATACACATACAGACATCCCTAACAGAGGATGAAAAAAAAACACCCATACCAGAAACTTATGGAAATGGGAAAACAGAAATGAGCAAGGAGGTGAAGTTTCCTTCAAGTATTCTTAAGGCAAATTGTCCTCACTATTTTCTGTTTCAGATTGAATGCATTTTACTAACCTAGAAACACAGGTACAATGAGAATCAGTGCACATCAAGAAAGATGGTGACACAGCAAGATTAAAATTACCTTGAGAATCAAAAAAACAGAACAATATAAATTATAAAACAGTCCTATTAAAAAGGAAAAGCAGATCCTCTACTAGCGTAAAAGTACTATCAAAGTAGATGTGAGATTGTCAACAGTCCCACACCATCCAATAATCATTCTACGTTTTCCCTTTACACTTTTCACTTCTCCATACCAGCAATATCAAACTAAATACTGTGTGACCCTATTCCCTGTATATTGTGTAAACATCATTAAATGATTCCCAATTCGATTGTCCTCCACAAAATGGTGCTTTTGCAACTAATGAGCTCAAATCATGTACCTTGCTTGAACATAAAATCGCATACCTTACTTAAACCAACATCAACCATTGTACCAACATAATTTGCAGCTTTCTTAGCCGTGACACCTACAAAGTTACAGCAAGAATAACATCACCTAGCCATTGATTTCCATTTTCCTCCGAACAGAAGATCAAACTTTAACTGATGTAGTGCAATAAATCTACATGCACATGAAAGTCTTGATATCCTCATTCAGCAAGCTGACCAACCTCTTCAGAAGAATAGTTCCAGTCAAGCACATAACAAGATTGATAATTTAGTCAGATTTTACAAACTGCTCACACCTCTGACTCAACAAAAGAAAAGCAGGGAAGATACCTTCACGAAAAGGAGCCCACTCGTGCTTTCGCAAATGGTGTGGCGCATCAAGTGGCGGTAGCATGCCCTGCAAGACAAAGCGATTCAAGAAATCGAGAGATAAGCCAACAAAACAAAGAAATTCTCAACTTCCTCCAAACAAACTGGTCACTGAGCGATCAAATTTAGCACGCACCACAAATCTTAGGGTCTTATGTCGAGGAAACAGGGCCTTTCTAAGGTACTGGGGTGTCTCCACGTACCGCAATATTCTTACAAGGAAAGCTGCACCGCTTTCATTCTCATCCCAATTATTTGAAGCATCAAAAGCAGGATTGCTTTCAGAGTCACTCGTATCATCAAATACAACAACCTGCTTGCATGACCAGCAATTAGACTAGTTACTCAAACAAAACGAAGCATCAGGTATGCAAAGGCGATTAAGCTCAGATACAATTACAAACTCAAGCGAGCTTCGACAACTAAGACCTAATCAATCAAATGTAGGAGCAATAGGCAAGATACAGAGAAGGAAATTAGTAAAAACGAGACCTCGTCAATTCGGAAAATGGTTGCTGCACGAGCAATCTGGCCAGCCAACTGATGAGAGAAACAACAGTTGTCAGGAAAGCAGAAGAACCCAAAAAAGAAACGAAGAAGTGTAGTCGGAGCAGAAGAATACTCGAGTAGCGAGCTCGAGTGACTGAGCGTTGTCAATGATGGAACCCGCAACAGCTATGCTAACAGTAGGCTTTTCGTTGGTCACGACATCTTCTTCAGTCGTTTTCTTCTCTTCCCCCTCCTCCTTACTCTTCTTCTTCTTCTTCTTCGTTTTCTTTTCCATCAGAGAATTGCCATTGAGGAGGCCGGTTTTGTTGCCCTCTTCGGCGCCTGGCTCGTCTACTTCAGCGTGCGTCCTTTTCTTCTTCCCCATTTCTCAGTGTGGACGTTTTCGTTGGAGGTGGATGCGTTCCACAGGTTTGGTTTTGGCTTTGGAAGAAGGGTTACTTTTAGGGTAATTATAAAAAAAACTGGATTTCGTTATAATCTTCAATTTCACTCCGCATTTTTGTGAAAATATACAAAAAAAAACCCGTAACACTAATCATCATTGTTTCCTATTTCGTTAGACTTTTAGGGGTCAATTCAGGAGTAGAGTTAGAAAAAAATTTCCACAAAATTTTCAAATTTCAAATTATAAAATAATTATAATATCCAATTAACAATAAGTTTAGAGGAGATACGTAGACAGGTTACAGCATGGGTCAAATAATTAAATTATCAATTTTTTATCTCTCATCAACTTTCTTAAAAATTATAATTTCTAGAAAAAAAGTTCCCACCATCTGAACTGAGCATAGATTTAACTACAAAAATTGAACCATTACTTTTCTAAACCCACCCTATCCACCCTCTACACCCCTCAACAAAATTGATGATCTTTTCTTCAGCCTCAACAAAAGGATCGTGTTGTTCAAACCAGAGATGGAGCTACCTGGTCTCCATCAATTTTACCTGTGGGGTGGAGAGGGTGGGTGAATGTTGAAATTATAAAGGGGTAAAGAATTTAGAATAGAATTGTTAAGTTTAGAAAGTGATGGTTCAATTTTATAGTTCAATTTAAAAGTTTAATGGAATAATTAACGATAATTAGTGTCAGGGATTTGTTTGTATATTTTCAAAAATCTCAAAGTGATTTTTTTTTAGAATTTAACAAATACGAGAAAAAAGTAAAAATTATGATAAATTTCAAAGTTTTTTTTCTTTTTCATAATTACCCTTACTTTTACTCACAGCCGCACATCACACCATCTTTGTTTAAGAAAGAAAGATTAAATTCTGCAGACCGCCCTACTTTTTAGTAGTAAGTTTTTTAGCGCTCGAAATAAATTTTCAAAAATTTGTTTCCACTTTTTTACTTTTTCAAGAAATTTGTTTCCTTTTTTTTACTTTTCTAATAGTCTAATAGATTGAGCGGGATACTATTGGTGTCAATTGTCTATTTTAACCTTATTTTAGTTGAAATAGGATGACATGCACCATCTCCGTCACTATTTAATAATTAAATTTAACTTTTAAATTTTTGTTTAATTTAATTTTTCACTAGAATAAATTTCTTAAAAAAATTAAAAAAAATATTACTAAAAACTAGATATATTGATTTGTTTTATATAATTTATATATGTTACTTAATTTTATATATCAAAATATAAATAAAAAATATATATAAATTAAATACTGAAAAAGAAACATAATTATTAAAAAGAAACAGAAAAATTAATCAGTGGCAGTAACGTAAAATAAATAAGTTTTAAAAATACCGACAAGTCAGATTCAAATTTGAATATTTTCCGGGAATTTATTTCCAGGTATGTGCTAAACTGAACCTATATACTAATCCTCCTTAAGGAAAGGAAGGTCTAACGTACTTGTCTATGAATCTTGTGCACTAACGCAGCACACCATTCTCGGACTAATCAAATTCATGCAACTCGTGCAGAACTTCGGCGAGAGCAAGAACTTAGTTTGCATCACTCTAATTCAATAAAACCAGTTAATTAAGCTTAAACTAATAGACTGTGCAGGCATAGATCAGAAAAACGGCAGTACCTACTGCCTATCATCATCTTAATTTCCAAGGTACTATCTGATTAATACTCCACATATGCATCATACGCTTGCAGCAACTTAAATCGGGTACAAAGCGCTAGTGTCAATACCTAAATAAAGGAGAACACAAGCACGGAGTCACCTTCATCCAAAAGTACCACATTTTCTCAGTGAGGTACAAAGAATTCCCAGCCAAAAACCGTTGACAAGAACTGTCGTATGATGGAATTTAGTTAAAGCATCATCAAGAACTAAGTATGAAGAGCATACTAAGCAGAAAGCAATGCAGGTTTGCCTGCTTGTCTAGTAAATAATCATCGACATACAAAGGTTGGCGCCTCATGTTTGTTTTATTGAGACCCTGAACAAAAAAGAAACACCTATACACAACACAACAGAAGAGATCACATTCACATCTACCAGAACTTCATTCGAACAATACAAAATACCTTCAACAATCAAAGAGGCTTTCCCAAGTGATTCAGAAAACAAGCCTCAACATAAAAGGAAACGTATAATTCACAGTAACAATGTAATTTAAAAAGCTAACATGCTAATGGCCCAACCAGGTAATTTGAAATCAAACGATATAAAATTCAAGTCATGTAATCATCTCATCATCCAAATAGTATATTGAAAACAGGTACTATAACATAAACAGTCTAAGCTAACGAAAGATACTTAAATCTAATGGAGTAAACCATAACACAAAATGGTACCCTCAAAGCAAAGAAGTGAAAACCTCTGGCCTCTGATTCTTCAACGGTAGGACTTCTGGAACCTAGCCCTAGCACCACGCCCACCAAACTTCTTAGGCTCGCATCGACGAGGGTCGGCCACGAGAAGCGTCCTGTCGTACCTCACCAAGATGTCCTTAATCTCCTTCTTCTGCTGCTCATCAACGTACTTCTGGTAGAATGCGACAAGGGCTTTGGCGATGCTCTGCCTGATAGCGTAGATCTGCGAGGTGTGACCACCGCCCTTGACGCGGATCCTCATGTCAACTTCGGAGAAGCGGTGCCTTCCGAGAAGCAGGATCGGCTCCAAGGCCTTGGCCCGGAGTATCTCCGGCTGTACAAGCTCGATCGGGCAGCCGTTGATCTTGATCAGGCCGCGGCCGCGCTTGCAGTGGGTGACAGCGACGGCCGTCTTCTTTCGGCCGAAGCACTGCACCGCCTCGGTTGCTGGAGCCGCCATGGTGCTCAGTGTTTCAATTTAGGGTTTTAGTTCGCGTGTTGGAACGAGTGGCCGTGGCTTGAAGCATATAGCAAATGGCAGTGCTCTAGGCTTTTAGCCTTTGGCCTTTGGCCTTTGGGGAACGTTCACTTCTTTTTAAGGCGCGCGTAGCGATTAGTTGGGCTGGGATTTCTGGATGAATGGCCCAGCAAGCAACAGATTGATCGGACCCGAAAGTATGTTTCAGAAAATTGTTGATGCGTCTTAAAAATTTGAGAAATAGCAACACCCTCCTCGATAATTAATTATTTAGACACTCTTTTATTAAATTTTTATCATCTGTTCATTTATTTAAGTCATCAGAGTATTTAAAAATAAAATTAGCATAATATGACTCATAAAAATGAACACATGTCAATAATTTAATGGGAGAGTATCCAAGTGAAAGAGTGTTGATAGCATTTCCCTTAAAAATTATGTATTTAGAGCATCTATAACAATGCTAACTATCACACTTCTAAGTCAAATATAACTAAAAAAAAAAAGAAAAAATAGATAAATCTTTGATCCAACAACACTAGCTATCACGCTAACCATAATAACTTTAGTTATTTGACGGGTAAAGTGCACTCACAGTCCTGTAACTATAATTATTGTCTCACTGGGATGTTTTAATTTTTTATACTACCGAGGTCTCGTTTTAGAAGATTTTCTCAAATCGTAGTCCTTTCCCATCCGTCTGCTATTACGTTTAACGGACTTAGGATGAAAATGCTAATTTTGGAAATTCTATTTTTTTTTCAAAAAATCTATTTACACCCTAAATTTTAAACCTAACCATTTATACATACCCTAAACAATTATAAACTTCACACTTTTACTCATCCATTCCTTCCACCATCCTGCCACCGCCGGACCGCCTCCGCCATCACTGTCGTCGACCACCGCCGAAAAATCCGAAATAAAAAAAAAAACATCGGAACGTAGATCGGGGCCTAGGGCCGCCGTATCCCGGCCTAGAGCCACCGGATCGCGGCCTACCGCTGGTGAATCACGGCCCCATGCCTAGGAATGGGAATTGGGGGGTGGGTCGACCAGCTCCATGGATCGATCCACTTTGACCCGACCCGCTCCACCCATAGTGACTAAAGTGTAACTTTTTAAAGTTTTGATCTTTTTTTATTTTTTTAATAAAGTTTAGGGAGTAAAAGTGTAAATAATTTTGGGCTAAAATATAATTTTTTCAAAAGTTAGAGGACCAACTTGTATTTTTTTTAAGTTGGATGACCATTTTGTAATTTTTTTAAAAGTTTAAGAACTATATTGTAAATAATATTTTTATCGGGGAAGCTCCAATAGAAATCCATGACCCGCTCCACCATAGGTGGATCACAAAACTTTTGGATAAAAGTGTTAAGTTTATAATTATTGGGGTGTGTGCATAAATGGTTAGGTTTAAAACTTAAGGTGTAAATAGTTTTTTTTTTTAAAATAGAATTGTCAAAATGATCATTTTCCCTTCAAGTTCGTTAAACTTAACGACAAACGAATGAAAAATTATCACGAATTGAAAAAATCTTTTGCAACGAGACCTCAGTAGAACAAAAAGTTAAAGCATGATCATAATGAGACAATAATTAAAGTTACAGTACTATGAGTGCACTGACTCTCCAAATTTGAGAGTGAGAAGAGAGATTTCATTGCTAACCGTACGATAAACATGGTTTGACTTATATTCACCTAGCCAAAGTTTACCTAGGTAATAGTTTTGGAGTAAATTGCATCATCTATAGCTAAACTATAATCCGTGTTGTAAATCTATACCTGAATAAAATTTTGTTGTAAAAGTGGCTCTAAAGTATGAATATGTTGTAAATCTATACCTGCGAGTTATCTTCCGTTAAAACTTAACAGAAATTATGATTAAAATACTCAAATTGACCCTCTGAGTTTTTAAAATGTGTTAAACAT
>JBBYHH010134559.1:0-14416 GCA_038382905.1 Daphne laureola
AACCGAAAAGGAAGCTCATGTGCAATCACCATTAAGGATAAAGCTTTCCTAGATACATCCTTGTCATATTTCCAATTTCCTAACACAATATCATCACCACTACCCTTCACGATCAACGTAGATTGAATTTCATCATTTACCACCTTACTCTTGCAACCTCTTCTAATGTGTTTCACAAGGGAACTAGTTCCATGAAGGTATCTATCACATAAATACGCCTCACCACATAAATTGCATGCAGCTTTAACTGGATCCGTACCTGGAATTTCGGTAAACTGTTTCCAACATTCAGCTCGCTTCTCTTGTTCCTTCCTCGCTTTTTTAGGTTCTTCTTCTACTTGAGCCACACCCTCCGGGTTTGTGTTTGGCCTGGCTCTCTTGCATGTTGTTGTTGTTGTTGTATTTTCACCGACACTTGTGTTGCCAATGCTTGGATTACTGCCACTGCCAGTGCCACCAGGCCCACCACTAGTCATTGTTATTTGTTCCAAACCAAAGAAACAATCTGGAAAAAAAAAACAAAGCAAGTCAGCAACAGTAAGCATTGTATGTGTGCGTTGTGAGCAGCACACAAAATCAACCATCATTGTAACGCAGAAGGCAGAACAGAGACAATCACAACACAAGATTCACAACAGTATGAACATATCTAACTATGATTTAAAAAATGGAGTAGTACTAACTACTAAACAGTTTTAATGGATTGATAATAGTACTAAACAGTATGAACATATTCCTTAATCCTTACCCAAATTACATATTACTTATTACAATTTACAACAGCAACCCTGACATTCGCAGTTTTTTTTTTTTAAACAAACAGTCAACATAGGCGAGCGAGCACATTTTGTTTTTTAACAAAAACAGTCAAATTGCATTGCAAGTTTGCAACATCCAAGAGACACGCCGGAAGGACCAACTTTTTTAACAAGCAGAGGTGAGGCGAGCAAACATGTACTGAAATTGAAAGATTGAAAGTGGTAATGAAACTTGAAAGTGGTGGAAAACAGGAGCAGCTTACCAGTTACCAGTAGTCCACTGTCCACTAGCGGCAGCAGGACCAGTAGCCAACAAGGCGACGCGGGAGGCGATTGCAGGAGCAGCAGCCAACAACTTCGGTTCGGTCCGTCAACGGTGACTCGCCAACGCCGATGGAGCTGAAGACTGAAGTGGCTGGTGGTCGATGGAAGTTGAAGCTGGAGCCGAATCGGGAGTTGGAGGAGAGCCGAATCGCGAGTTGGGTTAGGGATTTCTTCGATTCATGAATCGTGATTCGTGAATGGTGAATTTGTGATGAATCGTGAGCGGTGGTGGTGGTGTGAAGTGTGAACTGGTGGAGTTTCGTGCTGGTGGACGCTGGGTGGGCCGCACAGGTGGAGTTTGCGGGCTGGGCCTGGGTGGGAATAAGCAATTTCGGGCGGGTCGGGTTTATTCATATTTCTCGGGTTGAACCCGACCCGAACCCGAAAAAGGCCCAAAATTTCAGGTTCGGGTTACAGAAGGCCCTTTTACCCCCTAACCCGACCCAAATCCAGAAATTTGGGTTCGGGTTCGGGTCAGGGTTCGGGTATTTGTTACACCCCTAATTGGGCAGGTTCTACCTTGATTGGATTTATCCTATACACAGATGAGACACTTGTTCTGACGATTGTCTAACTCCTCCAATGTATTTTTCATATTCTGTCTCTGGCATTTGTGAACATGATACCCGAGATGGTACCCTAGGGGGTTTTCCTGAAAAGTTAATTATTTTGGTTACTCGGTCTTTACCAAATTTAATTTCAACTTCTCCGCTTTGTATTCTATAATTCTATCAACTTCTGTTGTCTTAAGTGATTTAACCGGTATTTCATTTTGCATTATCCATTTATCAGGTAATTTAATATCATTCCATTTTATCAGTTTAGGAATAACCACATTAGTCTTCTCAGCATTAGCTTGGATTAAAAGGGTTTCTCCATTTGTATCAAATTCTAGAGTCTTTGGCTCTATTTGTGTTGTCATTACCTTGTAATAGATTCTATATACAAGGGTTAGATTCTGGGATCCTTACAACATATCAAATCCAGAGGTGAGGATGTTTGCAGTTAAAACTTTCATGATATGAGGATCCTTAAATGACACTGTAAAGTTTGGATGACAATTGAAGTAGATTGGGTCATCGCAAAGACTTGATTCTACCATTCCTAGTAGGGAATCAGTGAATTTGTTATGCTTATGATCTCTCAAGGCAATAACAACTGAAGTGTTCAATCCATTTCTGGTTAATGGTTTTAAGGCGATCTGGACTAATCCAACATGTAAATAATTATATTTATTATCAAAGTGATCTTTTATCATGTATTTGGATAACAGTTCAAATTTGGGTATGTTCCAATTTCCCAAATTTTTTCTGTCCCGAATTATTATCCCTTGACTATTTTTTACTCTTCCCTTTTCTTTTGACTCTTCATCTTCATATCTCTTTGACGCAGATCTTGTTAAGCCTTTAAAAATTTCAGTCATCATTAACTAAGTGGTTTTCAGGATTTTAATACTTATATGTCAACGAGGTCTTTTACTCAATCTCACCGCCCTACACTCGGATCTTACTATTGAAATGCGACTTGGGTGATAAACTACTAAAATAATTAGACCACTTTTGGAAAACCGGTAGGCTTAGAACAAATTAAAAACCTTTTAAAGTTCTGGGATCAAAGTGACAAAAGTTGAAAAGTTTGAGAAAGAGGAAGAAAACATAGAATATTCGCTTTAGGACTCACTGAAAAAAGTTACCGGAGTTGCTAGAACAATTTTAGAGTTTTAGGACTGATATGGAAAAACTCGAAGTTTTAGGACTGACTTGAAAAATCTATAAAAGTTTTAAGATTTTTCACGTACTTCTCCCGAGTTAAGAGTTATCATGTTATCTCATTCAAGTGGAGAAAACTTCTTCATTGATGGTTCTTACTAGATTTATCAATTCTAGAGCATTCAACAACATTGTTACTTTTGGAGGTCTCTAATTTGCATGCTATTAGAATTTTTTGTTTTCATAGAATAATGGTTTGAATTGAAATATATATAGAATTCATTCTTATCTTATTATATTATATATGTTTAAAATAGAGATAAACTGAGGATGTTATAGTAGGATAAATTAATACTAAACTCAACATCAATGGATCATAAAGGGAACATGAGTAGTAATATGGATAGAGTAAATAGGACCGGTCGGATTATCCAAATTAAATTTATCATATTAAACCAGTTAGTGACTCAAAATGATGATCTAGCTTCTGGTCCAAAACATAAATGTGACCGGTCATATGGTCCAAGATTAATGGTCCAAAACATACATATTGGACCGGTTAAGAGGTTCTAATTAGGGTAGGATCAATATCGAACATTGAGTTTAGGACCAAAAACCGATCCGAAAAACTATGATCCGAAAATGGGACCGAGTCACATGACCGGTTTATAAAATTTTGGACCGTTGTTGATTGGATCGATTTATTAGATCGGATATTATTTGGTTCATCTATTTTCGGACCGGTTAAAACCGGTCTTAATAACTACTTGTGTGACTGATCCAAAATAACGAGGTTAAGTGACAACCGGCCTATTGCCTACTGGGCATCATTTAGTTTCTTTTTTTCATTTCCTATATTTTATTTTATTTTGAAACAATTTTTTAGGTTTTATTTTATTTTATTTTATTTTATTTTATAACTGTGTGAATGAATCTCTGGGAAAAAAAATATTCATCACTCATCACACCAATTTTTCTGTCTAAATTTTACTCTTACAACTATCAGATCATTTTGAAAAACATCTCATTTTCTCCAAGTTTTTTCATCCCTACAAAAACCTGGATTGCCACGGTGAGTTGCGTTTTCTTTCCAAGTATTGTTGAGAGGTAACGTCAGAATCAGATGGATTGATCGCCATTTCCCTTCTCTGCTCATATCTCTTTGCTGCTGCTAATAAATACCACACGCAATCTTACCTTTGGGCGCCACCATCTTTTCACTGTCAGACACCCAAAATAATTCTCATACTCAACCGATTCAAAAGTAAATAAATAAATAAGCAAGTCCTCAATATTCCAAAAAAAAAAAAAATAGTCAACATTCCAAACAAATTGAAGTTACTAAAGTAAAATAGACCTATTACTTAGATAAGAATAATCGTTTTATATGAAAATAAATTGAAAGTATATAATAAGGTAAATATTTACTTAAAAGAAAAACGTCAATATTCATAAGTTATACATCTTAAAATTGAGGATAATATGCTAATCAAAAAAAAAAAAAAAAAGGATAATATGAATAAATAAGTAATATATTGAATAAAAAGTGGTGTTTGAGAAAGTGATGGTAACTCTTAGTTAGAGTACTCAATTAGAGATTGAATTATATATTGTTCAACATTTAACTTTTACCGTTAATTCTATCCCAACAATTATACTGTTTTATTCTTTGAACAGCTTAAACTCTACAACGAGTACGTAGTTGGACTTTGCCTCAGCATATTCCTTTTCACTTTGCTCATCATCATTACCAATAATACTTAAGCATTTTTCGAAAGCATATGTGGAAGTATTTTCCTTTCTTCTTGCTTTCCTTAGTGCTTCCAAAATAATTGGAAAACATTTTTAAAACGAGCACACTTTGTAGATTCTGTTTCCTTGAAAAATGGATGTTACATGGGAAGAATTCGTGTAACTTTCTTTCCGGGACTGGAAATTACCAGTGGTTCTAAGATGTAGAAGATGTAGTTAGCAATTAAGTAGGAGTGATAAATAAGAAACCACTATATTAATAATCATACTTATAGTAAAACGTTCTAAGAAATTTCAAGTCAATATATATACCAATTACTCATTTCAATAGAACCCACTCTTTACGAAGCAGCACAAGAAACTATATATAGTTTCTGGTTTATTGCGTTTGGTTTATGCTTCTTTGGTGTCATTTAGTGTGTTCTTTTGATAAATTTTCTTTTAAAGAAAATTTTCTTTTAAAGAATTTCGTGAAGTGTTTGCGTGCAAAAATTTGATAATTTGTTAATGATTAAAATTTTAAAGAAGAATTCACCCTTTGTAAGGCTTAATTTTCATTCTCAAAGATGAAAAGAAATCGAGTGCAGTATTAAGTTTTTGTTATCTAAACATTGGGAACAACTAAATTGAGAAATTAAAACCATTTCAAAAAAAAAAAAAAAGCGTCCTTTCAACACATTGATTCCCAAAATTGTCATTTTTAAAATTGGTTGTTTGCTAAAACGTCCTTCCGTCTCAAAAGAAATGAAATTTATTTATTTAACACAAAGAATGATATAAGAAAAAAAATGAGAGGTGAGAGTGCGAGAGAGAGTGAAAACCGCAAGGGGTTGGGGGAAGGGAGGGTACACTTCGTCCAGGAGAGAGCCTTCAGAGATTGAGAGTAGGTCTTTCCAGGGGTTCTTTCGTTTAAAGCATGGCAGGGGTTGGCAAGACAGATCAGATTTCAACAAAGTTATCAGGCAATGCAAAACATCCTATTTCGTAATCAATTTTCCATACTATTGTGTTGACAAAGATCTATGGCACCTTTTCAAGCCTTTTGGTTGGTTAGTGGATGTTTTCATAGCCAAGAAGCGAACGAGATCAGGAAAAAAAGTTTGGCTTTATCAGATTCAAAGGAGTGCTCAACGCAGAAGAAATGGAAGAAAAGCTCAGCCTAGTCTGGTACACAACTTTCAAACTCAGAGTTAATCTAGCCAAGTTTGAACAGACCAGAGACCACAACAACCTGAAGAACCACCCCAAACCATCCAACATCAGATCTATCTACATTCCCAAAAAACCAACTAAACCACAACCATCAACCGAGACAGACCAAAACTAGGTACTACAGCAAATCGAAGAAGTGGAAGAACCAAACGCTTCGCTTTTACCTCAGGAACCTCTTAAAGTACATATAACAAAATCACAGCAAAAATGGCTACAAGGAGTCCTTATTGGAGAAGCCAAAGACCTTGACACACTCATCAACATCTGCACTTTTTTTGATGATGAAGGTCTGGGTGACTTAACCATCAAGTATCTTGGTGGGATACGTCTCTTGATGGACTGTGGTTCAAAAATAAGAATGGAGAAGCTATTGGCAAGCAAAAAAGAATGGATTCTTTCAATCTTTGATAGGATTGACCCATGGATATCTTCTCTGCCATCATGCACAAGACTAGTTTGGCTAAGTGTTGAAGGATTACCACTAGAAGCTTGGTGTCAAGAGTCTTTTAACCGGATTGCTTCTTCAAGGGGCAAAGTTCTTCTGATAGAGGACCTAGGAGTCAGCAGACTACAACTGAACAGATTTCGGGTCTGCATTCTAACTTCAACAATGGAATTCATTTCAGATACAATCTGGTACACTATTCAAGCATGCGTCTCAGCAGGCCTCACAAAGCTACCCAGGCCTGCGCCTCCGCGGGCATCGCAGGATAGCTATCGCGCACGCGAGCGCAGGCAGCCCCATCAAGGGGCGCGCGTGCGAGTCAAGGCGACTACGCCCCCTCCACTTGCGATCCCGCGCCGGGACAAGAGAGCCACGTCTCCACCTCCCGCACATAACTCCCACGTTCTCCTCTACTCCCACCTCCTAAACTGGCACGTCGCCCACGTTCCCTAAAATGTGGAAACGTGGCCCGGGAATTATGGAGGCAGTTCCATATATAAGGGGGTTGATCTGAGACCAAAGATATGATATTCTCTCTAACTACACACATTTAGACCTTGAGTTCTTGAACTGACTTGAACGTTGGAGTATCTCCCCGGGGTCCCACAACCTCGGGTCTTTTCAGGGGGCGAATTAGCAACAGTGGAACCATCAACGAGAAGGAGGAGATGATATCAACAACATTATCTGGATAGATGAGATATTGGCTATCACAATCCAAGTGGAAATCGATAAAAAACTGTACCAAGTTCGAATCATCGAAGATCTGGTATATGGTCTGGAATTTGGCCCAAGCTACCGATCATCTTCCCCCTTTTATGAAGGTTCCAACATAGAAATCGAAGAATCCTCCATTTTTGAATCAGAAGATGAACTTGGCCTCAGTATGGGGGACAATGATGAATAGGATGAAGATGAACAATATCAGTCTCAGTCTCCAAGGACATTTAATGCAAGGCATGAATTGTCCCCAAATAAAAAATACGAGGACGAAACTTGTTACACCCACCCTGGAAGAGCCATAATTTCCGATGTAATTTTACCGAAATTTGATGATGTAATTTTTCGGGACTTGGAATTATGTGTAATTATAATGCTGATGAATGAATTAAGTGTCCCAAGGAGTTATTTGGAGGCTATGATACGAAATTTTAGTGATTTACAACATTTTAAGGGTCTCGGGCCATTTTTCAAAAAATTAGATTCGGATGGCAAAATGGTCAACTTTCGAAAATTGTTGAAAAAAAATATATGTTGGGCATCAAGGGGGCTGGCGGTTTTAAGCCCAAATGGGCCTTAATGAGCAATTTCCAAATGGGCTTAAGTTGTAGGAAAGGATTTATGGAAGGAAAAGAATTAAAGAAAATAAGGAAGAGAAATGATTATGGAAGAAAGTTTGGTATTACACTTGGCAAGAGATCAAATGTGAGAATCTAAGATGAATCCTATCTAATGGTTGGTATTGAGTTGGAAGAGGATATTGTACCTATATTATCCTATTTAGTTTACAAAGAAAAGAAAAGAAAATGGTTAGTAGAGAGGATAAATGTATAAGGTAGTAATGTAGTAAGAAAGAAAGGAAAAGAAAAACAAAACAAAACACTCCCTCCTTCATTAGTTTCGGCCGAAACTTGGAGAGCCATTCTTGTTGATTTTCTTCCATTGATCTTCATCCTCCAAGCTTCTAAGATCAAGATCATCTAAGGATTAAGGAGGTAAGGGTGGTTTGTTAAGTTATTTAGTTAAGTTCTTGGTTAAATTTTGGAAATAATCCATCTTTCTTCTCCTCTTGTGAAGCCGAATTTCAAGGGAAATTCTTGAAAGTTTTCTTTACTCATCTCTTTATCTCTCCAAGGTCAGCAAGTGATTAAGTGTATGAGATGATTATCATGAATATGGTTGAAGGAAAAATAATGTTCATGTGTATGTTGTGATTTGAGTTGAAAGCATGTTTGTATGATGATTATAGAAGCATGATGAACATGTTTTATTCTTGATTGAGTATGAAAAGCATGATAGTTGGGTATTTTATGTTGGGGCCAAAAATCATGGGAGAATTTGTATGATGAAATTGGTTGAATCTTTGTTGAGAAATGGTGTTATGTTGATTTTTATGATGAAATAAGGTGATGGATAAAATTGGAAATTAATTGTTGAGAAAGAAAGGTGGAGGTCGAAAGTTGATGATGCATTTTGTGATGATTTTGGTTGTTAAGTGTTGATTAAATGGAGTTTAGGTGAAGAAAAAGAAGTTTAAGGACTAAAGTGACAAGTTGGTTGAACGTTGGGGCAAAAAGGAAAATGGCCTGAAATTTCGGCCCAAAACTGAAAGTTGGGTGAATTTTTGGTAAAATTAGAGTTTTATCGAAAAAGTGTCATTTTATGGTTTTAATTGGTAAATTGGTTAATGAAATAAAGTTTAAGTATGAAAAATGACACTTTTAACAAGTTTGGGGTTAAGTTGGAAAGAAACGAAAGTTTCGGTCAAAACCAAAAAAGATTGTTAAAATCAACGGCTTTGTGAGGAATCAATTAATTGGGTTGAAAAAGTTACCAAAAATTGAATTTTTGTAACTTTATAAAAAATTTGGGTTAAATTGCACTTTTGGAGAAAGTTTGGGTAATTTGTGCAGTTTAGAATAAGGTTAAACGAAAATTCACTAAATAAGTGAAAAGTAAGGAATAAGAAACATTTTGAGTAAATTTTGCATTTAGTGAAATTATGGTCCAAATTTGTAAGTTTCTAAAAAGGTTAGGGACTTAAAGTGTAATTATAGAAATAAAGAGAGTAAGTTTCCTTTTAAGGATAAGGAATAAAGTGTTGACTTTTTAAGTGTAAAAGGTCACTCTCTATCATTATGGATAAAAGTGAACTTTTGGGATAAAGTTCAAGGATAAAGGTTATGATATTTGATAAAGTACCATAAATAATGAATTTTAGTTAAAAACTAAGATTCTACATGTTTTGGATATCGGGATAGGTTCTGATAGTGCGGGATTGTTCTGTTGGATTATTGCGGGCACGCCCACGTCAGAATCTGATATTTCAGGTAAGGGGGTTTAACTTTCTTAATATGCATTATGGGATTCATTTATGCATATTAGGTTAGTTAACAGTCATGTCTCGGATCGAGGGTGTGGGTTACACCTTATGACATCCCAAAACTAGTTCTGCGGTAAGATTAGTAGTATGCATGTTTTATGCTTTCTGGCTGCACCAACATGTTAAGTATGCTTATGTTCTGCCCCTCACCTGATCATAATGATCAAGTTGTTACTTACGATAGTCATGTTATGTTATGTGGGGAACGTACACCCCTTCGCTGGTACCATGCACATGTTTAGTAGTATCTATGTATATACATATGTTTCTGGTTACGATTGCGGCTCTCGGGCACTGTCGTAAGTATTAGCCGGGCCATGGGATGGATGTTGCTGCGAGATCAGTCCTTCATACTCATGTTATTATGTTATGTTATATCCTAACCTCTTTTGCAGGTTCTACATATTTATTTGCTAATCTTACCCAGCCCTTACTGAGTACCTTTTGAGGATTCACCCCTTATATTATTCTTTCAGGAGCTTCCGGCCAGCGGGTTAGTCCATCTGGTTGGCTATACTTTTGATTACTGCAGGTAATTCTAGCTCTTTGATTAGAATTGGTTTAAGGCTTGGGGTAGTCTCAATAACGTCAAGATGAGGTTAAGGATTTCTGAATAAGTTATGCTTAAAGGACTAATGGTTAACTTTCTTTGGAATGTTACAGCATCAGCGGTACCTTGTGGTGGTTGTCGGGGTTCGTGTCGACCTACCCCGCGAGCAAGTACATTTCTGGTTTTAGCAGTTACGGCTCTGTAGGACTAGTATGCATGCATTTACATCGGATGACTGTATTATTTTGGTATATTACGGAACTACGCACCCAACGAAGTGGATGGTAGTTCTGATCTGATGTATATGGATATTTAATCATGTTATCGCGTGATATTCTATGAAAACCACTAACGTGTTTTCCGGGTGCAGGTTTAGGCATTAAGAAACTAGAACGCCTTAAACCTAAGTAACACATTAGAAATAATAAGTTCGGAAAAAGTTTTAAAATGTCCGGGTTTTGGGTTCCACAATTCGAAGAGAAGTTCTGTTCCGCCGTCACCCACCGCCTCTCGGCACCATCTACGACGCTTCCGCCATGCCGGCCGGAGAGGGGTGGTGACATTAAATCTCATTTACAAAATTTCCTATGTTTTCCTTGAAGTTCAAGTTACTCATTACAATCGAACCGTTATCATATCGGTAGGTAGTTGTCACACGAACTTTCTCCTATCGGTAGGGAATTCACTTAGAACTGTTAAATTCAACCACACTCCATCTTGGGTTCGACCCGCACCGATTGAGCCACTAGACTAGGATTGATAGATCGTGCACAATAGTGAGGAAATATAAATATCAAATTTGAAGTGATCACTCCATTATGAGGTCATATATTTTTCCCAGAGGGGTGAGGTACATATGAGGGTGAGGTAAATGGCTCGACCCAGCCTTCCATTTCGTGAAAGGCTTCCCCCTTGACCCATGTTTACTAGGAGTTATGGCCTTCCATTAAGACCAATTGTTAACCAAGGGAGATGAGAACTTGGTCATGGACAGTCATCGTCAAGCAAGCTGCCACAACCAAAACTTCTAGGAGTTGGTCAAGCACCTTTGATCCTTGCTGCATTAGGTCACCCTACATGCTAGACCTGCCATTTTCATCATCCGGAGGGTAAACCATGCGTGGCATGCTTCCTTTGCAACCAGGTGGTACATCTTTCTAACGACTGCCCTAGCAGGCGCACCCACCACCACCAACTGTAATAAGCCAACTGCCTACGAGGTCACGTGTGACTGGGTGCGTGTATAGTCTAACTATTGAAGAGGCTATCGGTGCACCTGGAGTTGTCCAAGGTACTTTTAACTTTGATTGCCTTAGACTGAGTTGAAATCTATTTCTTGATTAAGAGGATAACCTTAAGAGTTCCTTTCTAGGTACGATTCTTATTTATGGGGTACCAATTAGAACACTCATAGATTCAGGGGCATCACAATCTTTTATCTCCTCTTCCTTATCTAAACATCTAGGTAAACCCACCAAGCAACTACCCTTTGTACTAGCGGTATCTAATCCATCTGATACTAGTATAAGCTCAACTTGTATGATTCAGTCTTACCCAATAACAGTTGAGGGACATGACCTGAATGCAAACTTGGTGTTGTTAGACTTATCTGGGTTCGATTGTATCTTAGGCATGGACTGGCTACATTGCCACCATGCTAAAGTAGATTGTCATCATAAGTTGGTTACTTTCATCCTTTCATCTGCACATAAGTATGTTTTTTAGGAGAGAGAAGATGTCTACGCCCAACCTAATTTTGTACATACAAGTTAAGAGATACCTTCGTCAGGGGTGTGCTGGTTATCTGGCTCATGTTATGATGGACTCGGAGAAACCTGACATAATGGTGGGTATCCAAGTTGTTGAGGATTTTCTAGAGGTATTTCCACAAGAATTGCTTGGACTTCGACCTTGTCGAGAGAATGAATTTACCATAGATCTATTACCCGGGACCGCACCTATCTCTCAAGCACCTTATATGATGGCAACTTCTGAACTGGCATAGTTGAAGGTTCAGTTACAAAAATTGCTGGATAAAGGGTTTATTCGGTCTATCACTTCACCTTGGGGAGCTCCGATTTTGTTCGTAAAAAAGAAATATGGTAGTCCAAGATTATACATCGATTACTGACAGTTGAACAAGGCAACAGTGAAAAATCGATACCCCTTACCGAGGATCGATGATCTTTTTAACCAACTACAAGGAGCTGTATATTTTTCAAAGATCGATTTGAGGTCAGGATATCATCAATTAATAATTAGAGAGGAAGATGTGTCAAAAATGGCTTTTCGAATATGTTACGGGCATTAGGAGTTTCTAGTAATGCCATTTTGTTTAACTAATGCTCTGGCTGCATTCATAGGTCTGATGAATAGAGGTTTTCAAATATACCTTGATCAATTTGTGATCATCTTCATTGATGATATCTTGATCTATTCACCCGATGAAGAGACTCATAAGGATCATTTGCGAATCATTTTGCAGACCTTGAAGGAAAATCAACATAATGCAAAACTGGATAAATGTGAATTTTGGTTTGATCATGTTGCCTTTCTCAGATATGTGGTATCAAAGGAAGGGATTTTTGTGGATCTGAGCAAGATTGAGGTGATGATGAATTGGAAACAACCAAGAACAATGACTGAAGTTAGAAGTTTCTTAGGTTTGGCGAATTATTATCGACGCTTTGTAGAGGGCTACTCCAAGTTAGCGCATCCTTTGACCCAACTAAGTAAGAAGGATAAACATTTTTTATGGTCATAGCAGAGCGAGAAAAACTTACAAAAAATGAAGAATCATTTGGTAACAACACCTGTCCTTACTCTTCTCAATGGGGACAATCATTTTGCAGTCTACACAGATGCATCTCACCACGGTTTGCGTTGTGTACTAATGCAATTGGGAAAGGTAATTGCTTATGGATCTTGGAAATTAAAGACACACGAGTTAAACTACCCTACCCATCACTTGGAGTTGGCCGCGATCATCCACACCTTGAAGTTATGGAGGCATTACCTGTATGGAGATGAGTTTGCGGTCTTTACTGATCATAAGAGCGTGCAATATATACTATCCCAGAAGGAATTGAACAACTTCCAATGTCGTTAGGTAGAATATCTTGTGGACTATAATTGCACAATTCAGTATCACCTTGGTAAGGTTAACTTGGTGGTAGATGCCTTAAGCCAAAAGAGAAACTTAAAGTTGAATGCCTTACTGGTATCTGACCGGAAGTTGTTGGAGGAAGTTTTTCAATTAAGCCTTACCATCCAACCTTAGATACCTCAAGGTTTCCTAGAAAATCTACGAGTACATCCTAGCTTTATACAGAGTTTCAAGGAAGCCCATAAGATAAATCCAGAATGTCAAGGTTGGATTACTTCAAAGCAGATGGGGTTCAGTGTAGATAATGATGGCACCCTAAGATTTCAACATCGATTGTTAGTTCCTAGAAACAAAAATGTGAAGAGGGACATTTTGACTTAGGCTCATGCATCTAAACTGACTATCCATCGTGGAAGCTCCAAGATGTATCAAGACCTGGAAAATATGTTCTGGTGGAATGGCATGAAAAAGGATATTATTAAGTTCGTTGCTAGTTGTTTAACCTATCAAAAGTTTAAAATAGAGCATCAGAGACCTAGAGGCATATTACAGCCATTGGAGATTCCTCAATGGAAGTGGGATGACATCACCAAGGATTTTTTTATTGGAATGTAGACCCAAGTATGGCCAAGAGGGGGTGAATTGGTCTTAAAACATATTTAAAATCTTTGGCTTTTCAACTAAAACCCTCAGATCAACACGTTGATAGATCAGAGTTGAGTATACTTACAGCTATAAGATATCAACGCGTTGATAGTGTGCACAGATAGAAGTGTCTAGAAAAATGAAGAACACAGAGATTTATAGAGGTTCAGTCAACTCAATCTACGTCCTCTACTCAAGTCACAATTGAGATTTTCTCCACCAGAACTGAGTTCTAACACACAAGTCTTATACAGAGTGCCTAACACACAGGACTTTCAACAAGGTTGCCTGACACACAAGACTTTACGCCTAATGTCTGACTAACATGACTTATCCAATTGTGTCACCACCACCCCCATTCCCGGCACTGCGGAAGCATATGGTTGAGAAAATGGAAGTCTAAATTGGGGAACCGGGCGGTGGTCGAAAATCCTACAAACAGATAACATAAATAACTAATGTTGAGCTCAGCTTAACCCAGATGCACCAGAAAGGAGTCTCGCCCACTTTGTTGGACAAGAACTCCCTGAGAAAATAAAATCAAACAAAATTATAGATCAGAACATAACAGATCATGTAATTATACCTATATGTAACGTACACCTACAGAGCCCGGATATACCATACTATACTGCTGCTTCTGCTGTTTGTATCAAATAGAAACATGAAACCGTTAGTCCATAAAAATATCATGCATAACCAGAACAATAAACAGACAACTAACACATCTCCAGGTAGACTAACCCCAGAAACAAAATACTCTATCAGGGAGCCTTATACCTTAAAACCAGAACCTACAGAATGACCCAGCA
>JBBYHH010134670.1:0-14415 GCA_038382905.1 Daphne laureola
TTGATGGTACAACCTCAAAAACATCTGGAGTCGACATCGTTATCTCCAGCTGCAGAAGATGCGGACAAAAATGAGGGGTTAGACAGACTCAAACAGACAGACAGGGAAGAAGGAAGAAAAGAGGCTTCAAGAAATTAGAAAAGACTCACAACTGAGATACCGGCATCGAGAGCAGCATTGACCGCAATTTCAGGGCTAGGCACCGCATGATGAGAATCTTCGTAATCAGTACTAGTTATATAGTCTTGAGATGATCCAAAAGGGTGATTGAAGTGGAGTACACAGTACACTACCTGGTGGCACGAAGGCATGCGATGACGAGCCGATTCTTAGGCTCGAAAGATTAATGAGCCGAGCTCGAACATGAATCGTTCGGCTCGATTGGGCTCGCGAGACTTGTCGAGCTTATGTAAATTACATATATACCCTTACCCAATAACTAAACTAACTACGAAAATACCTATTCCCAAATCGAAAGCTTCACTACCAGTTTCACGACTATCCCCCAAATCCCTAATCCCCAATTTTCATCACCATCGAATCAAGCCTACAGCCTCAGCCATCGACGCGAACGGACTCACCGGAGCCACCGCCTTCCACCTCCATCTCTAAATTTGCACCAAAACAAAGCCACGTTTTTTGATGAAATACGCCAAAATTTGTAACTTGTTGGGCTATATAATATAAGCGGCGACGCGATTCTCTCCCATCTCTAAATTTGCACCATTAATCTCCGCCTTGCCTTCTCCACCTCTCCGCGCAGGTACCTTCTTATTTCCCTCTTTACATTATTTCCTTTCTCTTCTCTGTAATTCTTTCCCAGGACACTGGGGCGGGCTGCGACTGTACGACCCGACCTCTCTTATCTTCTCTATGCATGCACCTATGATCTTGTCTTTACACCATTTGCATTCAATGATGTTTCTGTTTCTGTTTGTTTAATGGATTGGGTTGGGGGGAGAAAGAAGAATTAGGGATAGATAAATTTTCAACTTTCCGGTTGTTTATGTCCTAAAGCTACCTAGTTTAAAAGAAGAAGAAAAAAAATTCTTTGCCTGCCTTGGTAGCATCGGTTCACGGTTGTTTGAATGTTATCTGGAACGATATGAATCTTTCTTCTTCTTCTTCTTATCTTAGGTCAAGTCCGGGGTAGGGATTTGATTTGGGAGGATTTGGTTGATTGGAATCGACAAATCTTGATGGCGCCGGCGCCGAACCCGCAGCAGATCCAGCAGTTCCTTTCGTCGGTCCTGTCGCAGCGGGGGCTACCATACGCGGAGGACACAAAATGGCTGATTCGCCAGCACCTTGTGGCCCTCAACTCCGAATACCCTTCCCTGGAGCCCAAGACCGCCACTTTCACCCACAACGACGGCCGCTCTGTAAACCTCCTCCAGGCCGACGGCACCGTTCTGATGCCGTTTCAAGGCGTCACCTACAACATCCCCGTCCTTATCTGGCTCCTCGACTCCTATCCCCGCCACCCTCCTTGCGTCTATCTCAACCCCACGCGTGATATGATCATCAAGCGCCCACATCCCAATGTTACCCCTTCCGGCCTCGTTTCCCTTCCTTATCTCCAGAATTGGGTCTACCCTAGCTCCAATCTCGTCGATCTCGCCCGCCATTTGAGTGCCGCTTTCGGTCGTGACCCTCCGCTCTACTCCCAGCGTCGCCCTGTCCCTTCCCCTTCCCCTTCCCCTTCCCCCTCCCCCTCCCCCTCCCCCTCTCCCACCCCACCTCCATCGAGTTATGGCTCTGTTATCCAGCAGCCGCCGGCCCCTAGGGCTTCGCACCCACCGTCACCCTACGGGAGGGTCACCGATGACGCATCTGAGGTCTATAAACGGAACGCGGTTAATAAGCTGGTGGAGATGGTGCACGGGGACATGAGCGCGATGAGGAAGTTGAGGGAGGTGGAGATGGAGGGGCTATTTAGTGCGCAAGGTCTTCTGAGGAGGCGTGATGATGAGATAAACAAAGGGTTGAAGGAGATGCAAGATGAAATGGAGGGATTGGAGCGGCAACTGCAGGTGGTTCTGATGAACAGCGACATTCTGGAGACATGGCTGAGGGAGAACCAGGGCAAGACAAGCCAGGAATTGAAGGCTGTGGATGTGGATAACGCGTTCGAATGCGTCGACTCTCTCTCCAAGCAACTGCTGGAATGCACAGTTGCTGATTTGGCCATTGAAGACGCCGTATATTCATTGGACAAGGCGGTGCAGGAGGGGGCGGTGCCCTTCGATCAGTATTTGAGAAATGTGAGGTTGTTGTCCAGAGAACAGTTCTTTCATAAGGCCACCGCTGGTAAAATTAGGGCTGCACAGATGCAAGGGCAGATTGCTATGATGGCTGCCAGGGCACCACATTTTATCACATGAGATTGTTTGGCGGGGTATTGAGGTCAGTTTCTTCCCCTGGGATTTTACAATCACTGTTTGTACATTTTCTTTTATTTACAGGAATGTTGTTGGTCTTCTTTGCTCTGTTTGCCTGTATTTATATTAGGTAATTTCATATTTTGAAACCCTTTTTGGGGCATTGACGTACTTGTAATAAACTCCAGTTTCAGCTAAACAGAAGCCTTGTATAATGCTTATTGCCACTATGGTTCCAGCAATGTTTGTTTATACTCCCAATTTTGCAGTGAAGTTGCTGGTTTGTCCCACGTTTCTTCTGGTATATTCAGCAGTTATATTTTGCTTAATAGTTCCAACTCCGCACATCTTCTGGTTTTTAATGCTTTCATTTGATTCAAAGAATAGTCTATTGGCCCTATATTATGGCATCAGTACTATAGTGTCTCAATACCATAATAGACTGATGTCCGACCACACTATCTAACATCTGCCCGGTTATGATTTTGTTCTCGCCCTTGTTCTGTGAAGTCCAATTTCTTGGATGATTCTTCTTGTACATTGTACCGTTAGTATTTGGTTTAGTTTTTTGGTCGAGGCATATCTTCAGAAATTAATTAGAATCTCATCCCAAGTCTTTACATGCATTTTCCAACTGTAAGCTTATGCTCAATGCTGTGTGTTTGGCACTCTAGTGAATCGCTACAAGAGCTATATCAAGCTGTTTGGTTTCCGCTTGGAAAAGATATCCAGAATCGCTTGTCCCTCGTCCCAAGTCCAGCAGATCGCCAATTTCAGATCGCTTCTACCGCCAGCGAGCCACCAGTAATTCCAGCGAGTTCGAAATTGGAGTATCAATTTTTCCCATGAAATTCTTACAATAGCAGGAAAGAGAGAGTATCGATGGAGGAATCCCAATCAGAGTTGGTATGTAGATATCTATTCTTATATCTATCTCAGTTCTTGTTAAGGATTTTTTTGTGCGGCTTGAAAAATGTTTGTTTGTACGGAGTGAAAGGGCGTTGTTTGTTATGGACGATTGAGTAGCAGCACAGTGGAAGATTGTTGGGCCTGCAAGGGAAAGGAGATTCTCCTAGGCCCAACAAAACTCATATTTTTTTTTTCCCCGGGTTGTTTTTAACATGTATTTGAGAAAGGAAATTTTTTTACATCAACTTTACATTATATCTGCATTTTCCCTTCTCATTTCAAAAAGTAATTTTTTTTTTTTTGTTTTATATATTTACTTTATCTTATTATCTTTTAATCAACAATATTTTTTAATTTTTGTACTTGATTAAATGTATCATATTTGATACGATAGAGTAAGTAGAAGAAAATGGGGGAGAAAATGAGAGAGAGAAAGGAGAGAGGTAGAGCTTAATTTCTTCTTCTTGTTTTCACTCTTCCATTAACAAACGAGAAAATGTATCAAATTACCATATTTTACTGTACTTTTGGATTGGTGGTTTATGATACCAGTATCGTTGTTTAAGGTACACGTTTGCCCTTTACCGTCAAAATCTCTACGATGGCACCTAGTAATGTTGAGGTGTACAGTTTTTGTTAAGGTGACTAGGTGTTGGTTGAAAGTCTGTCATACCAGACCACTTAGAGACTCTATTTAGAATGTGAGATATAATTAGGTATTTTACAAAACTTTAGAACCAAGTGTCATATACAAATTTGCTCATCATCCCTCTTCCCTAACCAGAATTTGTCTCCTCTGTCGTCCGCCTCCTCCAGCAATTGGACAAGGTAAGGTTCGTCTTTTGATGTGATTCAGCTATTCAAGTTACAAATATACTTGTGAAATTAAATCTGGAATTTTAAAGTGAAGCTGCTTCTGTTCAAGTTTCTGTTATTCAAGTTGAGCTAGTCAGACTTGATTGAAAGAGCATAAATTTCTCCTGGCATCTACTAAAGGTAAAAGGGGAAATCGACACAAACGAGTAAGACAACCGACAACGAGATTCAATACTGAAATTTATCAGAACTAATACAAAAGAAAAACGCTTTAGGAGAGAAAAGAATGATTAGCCAAAAAGAATGATTAGCCACATTTGACAAAATGATCCTTCCGATCGCTTTCATTAACAAAATGTTTAGACAAAATCTATCTAAAACATCAGAAAGCAAGACGATACAAAATCACACCACGAGTGCGCATTGAACCGAACCCCACTGTAGGAAAGCTCTGAGGTCCAAATGAAAAGACAAGTTACGTCCTTAATTGTTCAACCACCAAAAATGCTTCTGTGTTCCAGTTCAGAAGGGGCAACTCATTGCCCTCCTCAACTTCTTTAGCTTCTCCCTGGCCTTTTGTGCTTTGGTTTGAGCTTTCAATACATTTAGTTCCTCAAACAAGTACATAATTAATGAATACAAAGTTATTCAACGTGCATGGAGTGTGGGATATCTCCATACAACTTACCTACCAGTTGCAATTACTTCTCCTCTCGAGCTCCGCCTGTCAAAATCAAGGCATATAAATCATTCCACGTTAACAATTTTGAACCATGCATCTACTTATATATATATATATGTGTGTGTGTGCTCTTACCAGAACTTGGGGGTTCTTTTCTTTCAATTGGTTTAGCTCTGCTTCTAACTCAACAGTATATGCCTACAACCAGCTCAAACGTGCATGCATGATCAGTACAGCTTGAATGTAGTACTATCATTCCTAACCAAAGATAGATAGACATCATCAAACAGCAGCTAGCATCCTATAAAGAGACGCATGCATGAAAATTAATATTTTTCATGTATATATATATAACAGTACCTGTTTTCTGGCTCTGGACCTGGCAGCAGACTCCCTGTTTTTTATCATCCTTCTTTGGCCACGGGGCTGGAATGGTGAGCGAGGACTGCCTGCAGGGTAAACTCGTAATACAAACAATATTATTATGAGGTGGTGCAGCAGCAGCAGCATGATCAGGTTTAAGATTAGTAGTAGTAGTAGTATTGAGGTGTAATACTACAGAAGGTGGGCCTATGACCGTGCCTGTCTGATCTTGATCAGCGTTCCATATGCTGGTGAGAAACTCAATCGTCCATGTTCATGGAGCCGAAGTTCTTGCCGCTCTCGTTCATCACGGGTCAGCGAGTAGATCGACGTCGACGACAACTGCCGACCCAGCGCCTTCTTCTCCATCACCAACTCCCGGCCCCTCCTCCACCGCCACCATTTAATTTCAATTTTCTTAGTATTAATCTACCTAGCTAGCTATAGCCAGCTAAAAATAATTAAATTAAGCAAGCAGACTATGTACTGCTATATACGAGCAACATGTAAAATAGAAATGCATGCCTGGGGATATTAATCCAAATACGTACGTACTTAAATAAATTTAGAAATAAATCAGCTCAACTAGCTAGCTGGGGTTGCCACACCTACTCTGCTTAAGGTATATATATAGCTAGCCTCGCTTAAATTCCCGGCCACCACGTCTACACAAGACTCTCTTCTTCTGATCTTTAAGGCTATGCTGCCTGGAAACCTTCATGCAAAGGTAAGTACATGTGGTAGTGGCATATATATGTCACAGAGGAGAAGGGAGCACGTGCATACATGCGATTTGAAGATAATGATAATTAATACTGTAGTTAGTAGTAGCATTAAATGATTATGTGTGGTACAAACAACAAGATATTCCATCCAAGGCACTTCAACCTTCGAAACCTGTAATTTAGCTCAACAAAAATGAAACAACTGCCAATCCTTCATATGTCTGCCATCAACAGAGCTAGCCTTACCATCTCACAACACAACAATTGCAGCACTACTACGCCCAAAGGAATGTCACAACAAAGAACAGCACAACCGCCAGCCCAAGACAAAATCCAACAATAGCCATGAAAGCCTGCAGGTAATTAACAAGAAGAAAAGTTTCATTCCCAAGGCCAGATATTGGAAGAATACAACAATTTTTCAAACATCTCATACCTGATACAAGCCAGAAATTCAAGGGAATGGGGAAGGAGAAGAATCAGAAAGGAAGAAGGTGAAGAAGGATTTTCAGGGAGAAGAGATCCTCACAAGAGGCCACAAAACATTCATTCATCAAAACATCACCCGATTACAGAATAGAAACACTATATATACTTGACAACTAAGAAATATAAATGACATCATTTATCCAAATGGAATCCTAGGTGGCAGCTGACTCACTAACTTAAACATTTTGGCTGCATCAATACCTGTCCCTGAGATTCAAACTTTAACTTTGTCGTGAACCATGCCAATCCTCTCTCGACAAAGGGTGCAAGAGCCACAGCTCTGCAGGAAACATCGGTTGTTACTTACATAGCAAATATCTGTACTTATAACCGATAACCAGACCACCAAAGTTGTTCAACTTAATTTAATCAAGGAAACCACTCATGAGATTACGTCACTAAAAGCATTCGACACATTTTCTTGGCCATTGATTACCGCAGAAGAATTGTGAGAAATTTATTGTGGCTCCAAATATTCATCTTTCCATTTCAATTGTTCAACTCAAATTTAAACCAGTTGTGCGAGTAAAATGTAAAGTAAACTATATTTTGAGAACTTCTTTTAGTGTCAACAAACCCACACTTAAACTGCAATCACAGCATGCAGTAACCACAAGCACACCATTGTGCTTCTTGATTCCTTTACTTGCTTATTAGCTAGTACTACTATATAGCATACAGGGTATGAGGGTATATTGTTCATTCAAATTAGCACATGGTTTGTTAGAATAAACTTTTAGAAATGTCCCAAAAAAAAAATCATTACCACAATCACACTGGTACCTGGCTGCATTTGAAGTATGAGATGAAAGACACAGGAGCTCTAGAAACTCACCCTGCAGCTCTGACAAGTTTAGTTACTTGGCTTCCAGCCCATACCATAGCCAAAACCTTGATGAATCTGCAAGGCATAGAAAGGTGATGTAACTCTCTCTCATAAGCATTCAGAAAAGTGAGGTTTACCTCTCAACCGCAGCTTCATATCCCAGTCCTCTTGGTGCTGGAGCAACATAAAACCTGAAAAATAAGATAAGTATTTTGTGTCGGAGCAAAGAAAAGATGCCCTCCCTAGTTATGATTAAGAAAACCAGCCTTTAATGCAATGTCAAAATTTGTAGAAGATGCAAAAGAAAGGTACTACTAATGAATCACATCTTGAATATAACTATACTCACCAAACAATGAGAAATGTCATGAGGTAGTAAGCAGTATTCAGAAGGCCATAAGACAGTATCCCTGAGACTCCAAATCTTCTCAATTTCTCCAACAACCTGTTACATTTAGATATCAGCTCACACACAGGTAAAAAACTAGAAGGGGACAACACGTTCCCCATCAAGGACGCCATCTTTCCCATGTATTGCCAATATGACAAGGAAAAGTGAGAGGAACTCGCTGCACACAGAAATTCCTGACTAGAATAGAAGATAAAATACGTTGGTACAAGTGTGAGGAAAGGCATCTACCTGCACATCATATAAAGTTAGTATAGGAAAACAACAGTAATTAACTATCATTACGTCTGCAAACTAGCTCGGCGCAGTTTAGATGAGCATAAGCAGTATAGGCAGTAAACCAGCAGCAGGGAAAGCAGTAAGTACTGTTTAGATGAAAGTGATTTCCGGCCATCAGTTTCAACCTTCTCCGGTGAACCTTAATATCAAGGAAAGCAACTAAATCAATAACTTTAAGAGGAAGACGTAAATAAAGTTTAAACAGAAACCGGAATCTAACCACCAAATACCTCGGTGGCTCGGTAAGTTGTTGTCGGCATCAGGCGTACCATTAAACTAACGACGAAGCCCAGTTTCAAAAGCAAATGAAGGAAGGAGCAAATAAGTTGTCAAAATCCAGGCCGTAACTAACATTGACATTGGCAGTTGTAGATAAATAAATTTAAAGGAGTTTGCGGCGCAGGCTGGGAAGTTGGGTTTACCGGATTGGGAGAATGAGAGCAAAGTAGTGGAGGATGAGGCATGTGATAGTGAGTGAGGTTGGTGCGTCCATAGTTATGGGAGCAAGAGCGCGTGGAAATGAAAATGCGGTTGAGGTTGAAACCCTAGGAACAATTAATCAATCAAATAAAAAACCAAAGCAAAGAATGAGAAGAGGGTGAGGAGTTTGTTTGGCAGTAATACAGGTGGGAGAGAAGCCCAGATTTGAAGCGCGAGCGATGAATGAGTAGACATGACGACAGAGGAGCAAGATGAATCCTTTCGAAAATTCTAGTCCAATCAGGCGCTTTTCTTTCCGCTTTCTGTAAGTCTTCTTCCTAATATGCCAGCAGGCAGCCATTCTGGAAACTGGTAGCCGGCTATCTAAATATGTATCTAATCTAATCGAAATTGTTTGTTTTCGGTGCGTGCAAATATGATTTCATTTGCTAAACAAACACCCTGTACTGTACTACTACTTACTGGTGCAAATATGTCCGCCCGCCCATCCGACCATGCAATATCCCCATAGTTGCAGCCAAAATTGCAACTCCGGGAGCCATTATATCAGGCTTATTTTATTTATAAGAAAGAATGATAAGTTAAAGTAGTTAAACGGAACCAGCTAATAAATCATCATGATACTACTTGTTTCTATCCCCCTTTTTTACAAAAAAAAAACTAACACATATTTAAAATTTTCCTCCCAAAATCTTGTCAATCTACTCTTATAAATGCTGGACTGACTTGAATGTTTCTAGAAGAAAAACACGCTTTGGGGGAATACCTTGAGAATGTTTTCTGTTAGGCTACTTGGTCCTCTTTAGGAAAAAGATGCAACCACTGGAGCTGGTCTGTATTTATCTATGCCAACTGTCGGAAAGATGGTGGCTGTAGGTCTCCTGTTCAAGTTATTTGTAGCCGTTAATGGGATAATTCATTCATTTATTTGTTTTATCAATTACCTTCGTGTCCTGTGTTGAGGACATAGGTAAAACTCTTTCCTAGGGAAAAGAAATAGTAATACATTTGAAACAAGAGTAGAATTAAAAAGTAAAACCTCGGCCTTTGAGTTTTTCGAAATTGAGTTGAAATGAAGTGAGGCCCTAATGGAGAACAGGAGCAGAAGGCTCTGAGTTTAACCTTAAGTAACAACACCAACAGTCTTGAATATACATAACATTCATCAAAGATGCACTGAACGAGAACATGTCATTGGGCACGAAAAAGAGCCCGTCAGGAGGAGAGAAAGAGGAGATAAAAATTGTTGAAGAAATGGAGTGAAGCTCCTGACGCAGTATTGGTACAGATGCATTTATCACGGAAGACGATCTGTCAAATCAAAACAAGAGCTAAAACACACATGGTATTACAAGTCTCAGCCGAGGGACCTTCTTTGAACACTAAGGTCAACAGATGACAGAATGAATGCAAGTGCAATGCTTTTGGAGTTATTTTGTCTCAAGGAAGTTCCGACATTTGACAAACTGCCGGCATATTATTCCACGCACAAGAACCAAGTCCCCATCCCTCACTCTGTCCCTGACCTGATGATGTTCCAACACCCATACTCTTGTATTCACTGCCCAAATCATCACCCAGAAGTCTTGCCATGCCATCTGTTACCATGCCTTGGTCCCTCTTCCGCCCACCGCATTGCTCAACCCAATCTGGAGCAAGCGATGCATCCGGACATGAAGTTTCCACCTGCAAACGGGTCTCCTTCCGTGCCTCTGCCATCCATACAGGCTCATTTCGTTCCGATTTCACAGACCGACCTGCAAGATTAAGACTCATCTAAATTCGTTGCACGCATACGTAATAAAAAGCATCAAACTAATGAAAAATGTGTGCTCAAACATGCTCCATTGAAGTTGAGATTCATAAGCCATTAAAAGCTTTGGAAATAAACAAACATAACTATGGAGACACTGCAGAAGAAAACCAGCAGCAGCAGCGAAGCTGACAAGTTCTTGTCAGAATTGATATGGGGTTATTTCAAGACTCTTAAGAATTCTAGCAAGAAAGCACTCCAGTATTTATAAGCTCTTGTGAACGACCTGAAAAAGCTCTCTTTCTACCAAAGGTCCTTACTGAAACTTGTGAATAAGAGGCTTACCTGTATGTGTATCCTTAGGTATTGGGTCTTCTAATGAACTTCCACTAGCACTAATTGGAGTGCATTCACTGAAAATAGAAGTCGCTGAATGGCCAACTGGGGAGATAGGGTCACTGTAGTTTTCCCATTCAGTCTCACCAATATTCCAGGTGGAGCTCTCAGTGACATCACCAGGAGCTGATGAATTTGAACTTTTCTCGAATGACTGGTTCTTTGCACTGCTGAGAGTTTTTGCCTCTTGAAGTAAAGCATCCAGCAGGCCACTGTTACGAGGTGAAAGACGATCTGATTCCACTCTACCAGTTGGCGGTGGTGATTGGATAAATCCATCAACAGAATCAAGTAAGGGTGGTGGGGAAGATGATGTTGCCCAACCACCTAGGTGAGATTCTGGATATTGGAGTGAAGGGAGCTCCAGCTTCACAGCAGCCAAAGCAGGCCCTGAAGCAGAGAAATTACCATTTGGAAGGGAATGGCCACCCAAAACGACACCAAGAGACTGTAGGTTCCTGGTCATAGGATCAGGGTCAGTTGGAAATGATAGCCCAAATGATCGAGCAATCCTATCAGGTAGTCCTATATTATTATCCTGAAAATGGTCAAAGGGGCTCTCGTGCTTTATACCACCATCATAGACAGGCAAAAAAGATGTTGATTCTCTCATGCGCTTTGGTCCATGCATCACAGGCGGCATGAAACTACAATACTGGGGACCCAAACTTTTCATCAGGATGCTGCTACCAGATATATCTGAAAGTTCATGAGCAAAAGGTAGGATGCTCGAACTACCCTTTAAGCTTTCAAACACTACATCAGGTATCTCATAACTATTGGATGGCAGCAGATCATGACCTCCTTTACCATCTCCACTAATGGCACTTGTGCTTTGACTCTCCTGCAATGCTTGCAAACATACCTCAGGAGGATAAAGAGGCAAGCCAGCCCGTTGGCGTCGCTTGATCCGAGTATTCCAATAATTTTTAATCTCGTTATCTGTACGCCCAGGCAACTGTAAAGAGCAAAATAAGCATCAGTAACAGCCAGAATGCTACTTAGGAAATGAACTCAACATCAATTGATTTGACAAGTAAGAGGAAAGAACATTGCATCTTACTCAATAAAGTGGTCATTTATTTATTCTAATAAGAAACAGGGAGCAGACTGGTTGTTGAAAATGCTATGTAAGGAAACCAAATAACCCTAAAGGGTGCTTGGAAGGATCAGGACAAGTGTTAATGAATGCAGGAGTTCTGGAAACTTTATGAAGAGAAAAAACAAAAACAAAAAAAGAAACTCACAAATGTGCTCTTCTTTTCTTTCTCAAAGACTAATCATTGAATGAATAGCCTTAGGTTTACAGTTGCGATTGAGCATCAGAGCATTGTTAAAAAAAATTAAATGCTAAATAGGACACAGTTTGCGTTGTGAGCACCAAATGCCTAGTTAAAAAAGGCTGACTAGGAGATGTTTACATAGTAAGCACCAGCCGCTCTTGCTAAATCATTATACGTTGCTTGCTAATGCGTGTGTCAGGAAGCACTATGTAGATGCAGCTGATAGTTCCTTTTGGGAGACTTTTTAAGTGGTCATATTCAAATAAACCCTTCAACGCATTTACCCCATAATGCTGGAGGTGTAACATAAGAATATGATAACTTAAACAAACAAAACCCTAAACTTAATCTCATGGGTTATATCTAACAAGTAGTAACAGATAAGTAACGGAGGAAAACCATGCATTTCTATCTTACAGTGAAGCATCCGACTGGAAACCAACAGGCAACCAGTTGAGAGGCTTCACCACCATACTCAGAAATGCCCTAGAAAACCAAATGACTATCCCATCTAGCAGCACACCTTCTACTTGTTATTAGCATCAAACAGTTCATTTTCTCTACTTGGTAAACCGCAGATATCTACCATAGTTAGGTTCCAACTAACTTCTCTTAAGAAACTCAGTTCCAGGAAGGCAAAGAAACTTCCCAAAATTATTGGACATCTGATCATTTCCTTCAAGGTGACGGTAACAATGACTACCGCTGTTATTAACAAGATTGGAGGACAGAAAGTGCAACGCATGGTCAGAACTGGAGGGAGCTGCTTTGAGGTGCTTTTTACCAGCTCATTGGATATAGAGCGAGTAATTAGTAATTCTTTTAATAAGAAAAGAACATATAGCTAGCTAAAACTTTAACCAGGCCACTAGCATTTTCAAATTCACATGATCTACAGTCCTACAAAGGTACTGCCCCATTAGTTACTAGTTGAAGTCAACTTATACTGTTTGGAGTGGACAAAACATCCCCATTGTCAATATAATAAAGAGCTTAGTACTTGCCAATCAGTCATATTCCACATACTCCTGTTTGATGTAACACTTAAGCTCATAACACATTCCTTTCTGTTTTCTATTCATTACTACTAAATAAACTAAATGATCCTTTAAAACCACATCTACAGGCTTGTGGACTAATTTCTCATTTCTTATTTTTGTTTCCTAAGAAAAGCTTCTAAGTTGGCTGTTCCTCCAAGGAATCGCAACTCGAGTTTCTAGCCATAGTAAATCAAATCCGTTTCCCAACCCCTCTTCTTCTACGAATTGGTTCAGTGCAAAACTTTCCAACTAACTTCAAACTCCTAGTTCTGACAGTTGAGTTCAGGGGCCAGTCAGTCCATCTGAACTTTAGAGGTAACTCTTTCAGCAAATCTGAATGGATATGAAGTTTTCACATGACAAGCTTATTTGCAACTATCTCCTAGTCTCTTTTTTCCCTTGTGATAATTTCTGATCCATCAATTTATCCAATACCGATAAAAAGCGAGTGTCTTACTCACTTAGGCCCTTAGGTAGAACACAGGTAGCACAAAGTGCTTCAACTTGCTCAAGGTGCCGCTTCTTTACTCAAGCACGTGGCTCCGCTCCACCACCAAAGCGTCATTACAGCTAGACAGACAGGTGTGTGCATTAGTCAAAGTTCATCCTCATTTTTAAAGATGATCTGGTTTAAAATAATACTCGGTAACATTTTAATTGAGAGGGTGACTTAACATACTATTTATTCTTCTACAGCCTCAATTAGTTGTTTTTTCCTCTCTATTGCATGTTTATCATCAATTGAATCTTTATCACCTTCTGAAAAATGACTGGCTGGCTGCTATAATGTTTTAATTGAAACTTAGGGTAGATTGAATCTAATGTGTATCTTGGACTGTAATTTTTCATTATCATGCTATCAACGATTGGAAAATTAGATTGTAGTGTTCAAACACTTTTGCTTATCATCCTCCTAATTTTACCTTTTGAAGAATTGTGTGGCAGATTCATTTCATCATGAGCATGGTCAATGGTGAATCTACAGCCTTTACATTCTACAACTGAGTAGATACCATGCTCACTTCACATCTGCAGTCTGCTGCTACTCATCTGGGCAAGCATTCCAAAACATTCTAGATTAACTTATATTTACCTAACTTTACCCAGGCTGCATTTCCAAGTTCCAGCAGACCTCTCTACAAGGAAATGGTATCCTGTAACTTTTTTATAACTTGCATGTTACCTCTGCTCTCTCCTTTGCATCTTTTCCTTTCCAGGTCACTTCAAAAAAACCTACAAGTTCTATCCTATTACTTCAGATCATCACAAATCTCCCAGAACTCTTGCGCAGACAGAAAGGAATGAAGGGGCAAACTGGCACGTACCATCAACATAAGACTGCTTAACCAAAGCACCATCCAACCTTTCAATAATTTTCAGCAACTCAACTCACAAAGTAGATTACTTTGAGTAAGAACAAATCCTCCCATAACTAAAGATTTCCCCAACCAAATCCCTAAAGGCCTAACCAGATTCGCACAAACAAATCTAAGCACGGACCATCAGTCCAAATTGAATTCATCAAAACTTATCACTGTATGAATTTAGCATCTACCATAAGGAGATAGGAAAATACATGAATCAACTAGGTCAAGCACCGCGAATTTTTTAACAGAAAAGAAA
>JBBYHH010134780.1:0-14414 GCA_038382905.1 Daphne laureola
TGTGATCAATAGAATAATGCGTGAACTGTCCAAGTAATTAAACATGCATCATGGAATAATAATATATAGTACTAAAGTATTAAATCCTACAGTCAAGCTTCACAAAAGAATCCTAGAAAGTATTGAGAAACTAGCTACTAAACATAATTAAAAGAAAAGATATGAAGAACTCTGATGATGATGATGGCCTTGCTCGCGGCTGCCTCTGTGCGTTCCCCTGGCTATGCGTCTCCCCTTCAAGTTGAATTGTTGGCTGCCTTTTTATCAATGAGGCGTACTGCCTCTTTTCTCTTTCACGAAAACCTAGTCCAAATTGGACTAGGTTTGGCCTAAACCTCTCTTTTTTCCTCAAACTTCTATTAGTTATGTACTTTGGTTCCAAAACTCTTTCTTTGTGTCATTTTGGTCCTTAGCTTTAATTCTTTCAATCCAATTTGCCTTCAACTCCATATTTCTTGCCAATTTAACAACGAATTCCTCAATTTCGCTCCATTACTTCCCAAAGTGGAATCCTACAAAATTCTTGCGCAAACTAATAAGATCATAGCAATTAATTGAGTTTCTATGCAAAATGAAGGATAAAATATATACAATAATATGCACTCATCAAATACCCCAAAACTCAAACAATTGTTAGTCCCTAGAAATTCTACCAACATGCAATCCTAAAACTAAGCAAACAAATCAAGCAAACTACCAATGTCCGCTCAAGTCAAATTAGTGTCCAGAACCACACATCTCTAAACATATAAGTGATCAAATAAGTTTTAAGACTTTGTACTCAAATCAGTAAACAAAGGATCACTCCCTGAGTGTTTCACTCTCTGAAGTGGGTGTGCACGTGTGTATAATGATCTTACTAAGTATCTTCAATCTATAGGCTTGCAAGCAAACCAAAACTCCTCTACTCATTTTTCTTGAAGGAAAAGATTGCATGTCTTACCAGTCGGGTGATCTTTCATCCGGGTTGTAATGAAATCTGGCTTGGTGAAGAAAGATATCGGTTGAAGGCTTTCTTTAGGTGGAGCTTATATGAAACTACTTGAGTTTACAAACCCATACCCAACTTGCATATTTTACAACCTTCACACCTTTTTCCCAAAACTTACGCTCCTTCAATTTTTTAGACAATTTTTTATTAAAAAAATAAATACAAGTGTTTTTTTCTTGATTTCACACTTTTTCTTTTCTTTTTTTCTTAACTTAGACACACTTTTTTCCAAGAATTGTCACTTCATCACTCACATAGCACAACAATGTGTAATACCCCCAAACTCAGAGTTTGAACACACCACAAAAAAAATTCATACCTATGCCCAGAATAAAATACTCAAGAAATTTCAGGGACGAAAGGTAATAATAGAGAACGGATATGGCTCAAAACGTGGGTAATCAAAGAATCCAGCTTAAGGCTCAAATGAGTTATCTAATGGAAATAAAGTATAGGTTGACTATTTAGTCAGCTAGCTCATCCTGATTTTCCACCGTCTTCCCGGTTCAACACACAACATATGTAGATTTATAACGGTTCCAAGCAAGCAAGTTCTAGCTCTGATACTTAGTAAAATATTCTATTGAAAGAATAATTCACACAATCCATGCATAAATAAGGCTCAAAATCTCACAGGTAGAATCTCCATTTAAAATTTTGAAAATAATTTTCTACCACTTATATGATCATAAATATGTAAATCAATGGAGATTCCAAATTAAAACTCAACTTACGAGAGTATTGGGATCCCTAAAATGCAACCTAAATACTAATACTATATGCAACATTTTTTTTTATGCATTCTTATACTAACAAGTAACACCCAAGATTTCATAATCAACACGCAAGCAATCACTCCAACGATCCAAGTCATAGTAACCATAATTAACCTTCCCAAACTCAAAATCTACATTGTCCACAATGTTGGAAAGGAGAAAAGAAAAAATATGATCGAAAGTCATACCTGGGAGACCAAGTTAGGTCCCCGTTCCATGTCTGAGAGGTCCAACTGGCATAAGTACCATTTATTTTCAGATCTAGGAATAGAAGACTTCATATATGGATCGATCTCATTTTTCTCTTTAGATTGATATATTGTGGGCAAACAACGGACACCTGTAGCAAAAGATATGACCATTTGAAGTTTTACCCGTCATTGATCAGAAAAATGACAACGGAAGTCCCTGGAATCCGAAAACACGAGTTTGACCGCGAAATGTCGTGTTTCACCACGACCTTCACGCGAACTTTCTGTCATCTTGACCATGCCTCCGTATTTTACCCATAACTTTGCGCTTCGACATCCGATTGAGTCAATTCAAAATTCTGTGTGTAGTTAAGAGATAGAGTTACAACTTCTCTTCATACATCAACTCCAGAAAATGTCTCTAAGAGTTTTGAAATTGGCTCGCATGAAAGATGATCCTGTTTTACTTCCTTCATTCTTCGGGTATCTCTAAAATTAATTCCATAAATGTTTCCGGAGCTCAATCTTCCTTCATTACCTGCATTCAGAGTTCAACATCATTATTAAAACTTAAATATTAATAATCTAAAACTAACTAATATAAATATACTACTAATAAGCTTGATTTAACATCGCTGGCTCGACAGTCCCATCAGTAGGACTCAAATGACTCCCTAATGATGTTTCTTTGAAGGACCGGTCCAATCATTAAAATTCTCCAACATCCACTTTTTTATATGCTCAAACTTGAATCCTCTATACCTGCAAAACTCAAGGGACCCTTTTTTCATGGCTAAATTAGTAATGTTAAAGATAAGACTACCATAATAAAAGATTGTATAAAATAAGGATAAGACATAAATTCTTTCCAACTCAAACAACTACCCTTGAAACTGAGAATAATCAAGAAAGAACACATGCTTCCTATTGGTATCAAAGTTCAAGTTCTTAACATGAATAAAATAAGGATTATAAATTTCCTGGGTAGCAAGATTCCAATCATGCGTCTTTTTCCTTAGGTGAAAAATTAAAGAGTTATTGTAGGCACCGGGATCAAATATCAACCTACATATTTCAAGTTTCTCTTCTAATCCAAAAAAATATTCATCATCTATTTTCAAACACCTAGTGTGACTATTATGAACAATATTCATCATCAACTTTGAGGGCTTAATAAATTTAGATGCAAGTCGCACTAGGCATGGATTAAAAAGAACATTCTCAATAATTTCTCTCCTGCAAAGTTGGCATACAAAATATAGTATATGGGTCAAGATATGTATCATGAGTGACAATTGACTCTTCTAAGTCTAGGTTATCATGGCAAAACACATCAAGTGTGAGAGGGGGTTCACGCATCAATGTAGACTCATCATCAAAAAATGCTTCATCATCAATATTAAAAAAATCACCACACATCATGTTATCATATTTAATTAAACCATCAAATTGGGGAAAAAAATTATCATCCCTCAAAAGTTCATTTGAGGGTTCTGGCACCTGATCTTTCATGGCTACCAATTGATTTTCCATGCATGTCACCTCTATTCTGAAATCCATTAAGTCACCTTCATGAAAATTATCCAATCGCTCCAATTCTTCAATCTGCTGATATGTTGCTTGATTTTCAAACCATGCAACTATTGTTTGCACTTGTTGCTTGATCTCCAGAGAGTCCTTTTCTAACTCACCTAATCTTTTTTCAAGCTTCTCATGCTCTTCCGTGACATGTGATATTTCCTCGTATGGTTGCCACTCAAATGGAAGTGGTGTCTAAGCTTGAAATGAGTCTATTTTGCCTTTATCATTCCATATTGACACATATTGGAAACTATCAAGATCACTTTGAAAATTTTGACAATATCCATGATAATTCTAATTTCCAAAGTGATCTTGATCCCTCTGTGAGTACCCATAAAAATCTGAATTTTCATAATACTCATGCGTCATGGTTGGGTGCTCATCATAGTAGGGTGTACTGGGCGTGTGCCAAACTTGCCTACTTTCATGATTGCGTCTTTGTTTTTCTGCTTCCATCCCCGCTAGCTTTTGACGAAGTTGAACATTTTGCACTTCCAGAGGGAGGATTTCAAGTTGTACCGAAAGTTGTGCAAACTGCTCTTTCGAAAGGACTCCTCCTCTTTCATGACAACTCTCTTCTTGCCATCGATAATCATTCATCATTTTTTTTTTCGAAATTGTGCCTGGAAAGGGAAAAAAAATTGAAGATAAATTAATATATACGATGTAACTCAAATACAAATAGTAAGAAAATAAACAAGTTCCCGGCAACAGCGCCAAAAACTTGATCACGACACCGCAAGTGTACGGTTGTCAGACAAGTAGTAAAGTCGGTGAGTACCGAGTCGAATCCACAGAGACTTGTGATTCTAACAATTTGTGTGAATTAATAAAATAAAATAAAAGAGAATGATAATTGATTGTTATGAGAATTAATTGACAAACTAAAGTGCAAGTGAGTAAGAAATTAAATACTAAAATTACTTTCTAGGATTATTGATCCACTTAAACTTTAGGTTTGATAATTTAGAATTACCTACAATTAGTATTCTCATCTTGTAAGCAGATATATCAATTCTAAGAACCTTCTTCCGAAGTGAACCTAGGTAATCAGAACACACTTCCGTGTTACTCTAATTGTTTAAGCGATCTATCTCCTTCCTAGACCGTTCTGAACTTCCGTTCTAGAATTAAGTCTAGCCTAATTTACCATGTGGTCTAGTAATACTCCATTATTCCTAAGTGAAGTATACCACAAATATTTTATGGCTAGAGAAATAATGCATCAACATTCCGAGTAAATAAACAAGATTCATGGAATAATAATGTGTAGAACTAAATAATCAAAACCCTATATTTAAGTTTCACAATAAATTCTAAAAGATAAAATTAACTAGCTATTAAACATAATTAAAAGAAAATATATCAAGAACAAAATGATGTAGCGAGCGGTGCCCTCTTCCGATTTTTTTCTCCTATGCGTGACTAAGTTGGCTATTTATATTATTAAAACCCTTCTGAGTGAAGTATTCACGCATCAAAGACCAAACCATGTAGATTTAGGTTTTACTTTTGGCTCATTAGCAATTCAACCATTAAACTTTATTCCTCTTCTCATTTTAGCTCCCAATTCTTATTCTTGTGCCACTTAGATCCCTAGCTCTTCATCATTGCTCTAATTTTCATTCCTTTTCCAATTTAGCTCCAAATTTCTCAATTTTGCTCCAATATCTCTCAAAGTGAAATCCTACAAAATTCTTGCGCAAATAATAAGAATATAGCAATTTATCTCATGAAAGCATATAATTAGGGGTCAAATATATAATATTATTTGTACTCATCGATAGCCCCTTCGAATAAGATACTTTATTTAGCTTTACAGTTCATGTAATCATACAAAACAATCGCATTTATACACTTATTTCACCATATTTCATGCCATAATCCGAAATCAACGTTCATCATATTTCACATTTCATTCGGTTACATACAATCATATTGCATTCATGCATGTCATTCATTTACATACATTAGTGTCTTTTAACACTTTCATTCTCGGTTTCATGCATGTCATTCATACATATTCAACCGATTTTAAATATTGCATAGAACATGATAAAGAGATCAAACCAACCGATAGCTCTGATACCATTTGATAATTTTAGATCTTTCATAGTCTCTTTATATATCATATGCATGCGGATTAGCTCATATAAATTATGAGATTCATAGCACAATGTCTTTGTATAATCATGCATGTTCATATCCGTGAAGAAGAAAAGATAAGAAGAAGAAGAAGAGGAGAAGGGAAGAAGAAAATGTACTTCGGAACTTAGAGAAGTTGGTGCCTCTTCTTCTTGGATCTTTAAGCTTTCTAGTAGATCTTCAAGGCCGGATTGCATGTGCACAAATGAGGCTATTTGTGTTGTATAAACACAAACAATTGTCCACCCGAAATGCTCTAAAAATTACCTTAGTGGTACACTATCCAAGCATGCGCCTAGACAGACCTCGCACAAGATAAGGCCTGTCTGCGCAGCATAGAGTTAGGCAAGGCCCCCGCATACGGTGAGCGCAACGCCCGACAAGAAGGCAACGGGATCCCCAGTGAAGGCCACCATCGCGGGAGCACAGCCCACGCCTCACGCGAAGGCGACGCCCCTTCGCACAAAGAGGAAGACGTGGCCACCCACGTCTCTGCCCACGATTCCCATGTCTTTAGTAAACCGTCACTCAGTCGCCCAGATCACTAAACCACCCACGATCGGATAGATGTGCGATAAACCGCCCACCATGCTGAATCATGGGGGGTTAACTACTGGGTATGAGCCTTATATAAAGGAAGGCCCGGGAGGGTTGAAGGTATGATATTCTCTCTGATAAAACACTATTGAGTCCTAGACCTTGAACTGACTTGAGCGTCGAAGTGTGCTTCCGAAGTCACAACCTGGGGTCTTTTGCAGGTTTGGACTCACCACTGGAGGAGTATCAGAAGTATCAAGTCACCACATCTGGATAGCTGGAACTCAGACTATCAGATTGGCACGATCTGTGGGAAACGAACGCAACCCATCAAACTCATCATGCCAAGAACAAGAGCTAGTGAACGCCTCAATGGAGAAAGAGCCAATGGTGGAAGCGAGAATTCCTTCACACCTGGAGGACAATGTTTCTGTTCACATCATTAGAGAAAGCGCAGCTCCTCATGGAGGAGCAGGAGACGTCCAGCAGAACGTGGTGCTTCAGCAAATTAATGTGGCGGGCCTGAACCAAGAAGCAATAGCAACCATCACGGAAGCAGTGGCCGACAACCTTCAAAATACACTGGTGGAAACTCTCAGAGGAGTCCTGGAAGCCGTAGGAAGCATCCCCATAGCACACCAGGCAGTGAATGCACCACCACCTCCGTCGTTGCTGCAAGAAAACATGGTGGACCATGCTCATACCGTTGCTCTAAGCGCACTCGCCCGGTGCCTGGAGGAAATGGAGAAGCGAGAAGAGAGAACCAATACATCAAGTGCAAGACTGGGTCTAAACCACCTTTGGACCCAACCATTCAAAAGCCAAATCCTCGCTTCGCCATTGCCGGAACAGTTTTGACAACCAAAACTCGACGCTTATGACGGACTCTCTGATCCGGACGTACACCTGCAGCGATACATCTCAGCAATGGCCATCGCCAGGGCAGATGATAACACCATGTGCTAAGCCTTTAGCTCTACGCTGATCGGAGCAGCTTCTGCTTGGTACGACACTCTTAGAGGTAAGCAGTTTAACTCCTTCGAGGAACTCTCCCTCGCCTTCTGTAACTATTTTATAGGTTCCAAGCCCTCGCCAAAAATGGCGGCCCCCCTGCTTAAAGTAAGGCAGCGCAAGGAAGAACCTCCCAGGTAATATATCCAGCGTTTCTGGGCTGAAGCAATCCAGGTCCCTAATTTGAGTGAAGAAACTAGACTTCTCGCTGTCATGCAAGGGCTTCAATGGGACTCCCGATTCTTCATGGAAGTCAATACTATTCTCCCAGTCAGCATGAAGCAGTTCTTCGTCAGGGCCATCAGATTCATGCATGCAGAAGAGATAATTAAGCTACAACACAAGCCCTCACAGGGCGAAGACAGAGTCCAAAATCCGCGAGCCCAAGATAACCGAGTAGGGGCAAAGCGCACCCAATTCTCATCCCAGCCTACGCGGGATCAACATTATCCACAGCTCCCGCCTCTTCTAGATTCTCGAACCAACATCCTCGAAACGAGATGTGAGGTCCCAAAATGGCCATATCCCCTGTCCAAACAAGCCAACGGACGATCGAGGAAATACCATCAATACCATCGCGATAAAGGGCACGACACGGACGATCGAGGAAAAATGCTGGCGGAAATGCCCTCACAAGGGGGGTTATCTGAATTTATTTCACGGGACCGCTCCCCCAGAAAGGAATCACCCAGGGGTCACAAGCGCGAAAGCAATCGCGAGGGTGATGATAAGCAACCACGGGAAAATCATCGATCGCAAAGGAAAGAGGGGGACCGCATCCCATCCCCGGCTAGTCGCATTCACGTAATAACGCAATGTGAAGGGGCGGCGGCAAGCCGTCGCTATATTAGGCAAATCTATCAACTTGAGCACTCTGCAGCCCAACTTATCCACCGGCGAGATGGCATGTCAGTAGTGGTCCCTCATGCAGACCCGCTGATTATCACGGCTCACATTTCAGGTTGGGATACAGACAGAATTTTTATGGACACTGGGACGAATGCAAACGTAGTCGACAAGCAAACCCTCCAGGCAGGAAAGGTTCCCCTCTTGCGCATCCAGCCAGCGAAGGGCGCAACCTATGGCATCGGGAAAGAAGAGATCCCCACGCTGGGAATCATCACCCTCCCCTTCATGATGATGGGGACAACAGCTGAAGGAGTCACAGACTGCAGCTCCAGCTTCATAGACTTCATAGTCTTGGACCTACCATCACCTTTCAACGTGATTATCGAGAGGCAAACCCAGGTGGAATTTCATGTGCGATGTGACGTGCAAACTCTCACATTGGAATTTACATTAAGTTCAGGGGATGCCTACATCTACGTCAGCCAGAATGTCTCAAGGGGAAACTACGTAGCATCCTTAACTAGGCCGACACAAACACCTCACCAAGTGGAGCCCAAGAGTCGTCAGTCCACCTTTGAGAGCGTAACACAGGAACCCATGGACGACCTCCCAAACCTATCAGGAGACTTCGAGAAGGTGGAGATATCGCCAGGGAAGAGGTTCCGCATTGGGAAAGACCTGCCATCACCAACTAAAGATGCCCTCATCCACCTGCTTCAGGACCTAGATGTCTTCAAATGGAGCGCTGCTGATCTTTCAGGCATCGACCCAAAGTAATCTCTCACAAGCTTAATGTTCTCTCTGATTTCACCCCTATTGGGCAGAAAACAATGGGCATTCCCCCCGATTGAAAGGAATTTGTACATTCAGAAGTTCAGAAATTGCTTGATGCTAATATAATTAAGGAAGTTCATTATACCGACTGGGTCCCTAATATCATTCTGGTTGTAAAGGAAAGTGGAGAGTGGCATCTATGCGTTGACTATAATGAGGTCAATAGAGCATGCCCCAAAGATCCATATCCATTGCCTCCCATCGATCAGCTCGTCGATACAACAACGCGGTACCCGGTCCTGTCTTTCTTGGATGCTTACAGTGGATACCACCAAGTATATATAGACCCAGCAGATGCTATGAAGGAAGCATTCACAACAGGCGAGGTCATCTACTATTATGTGCGCATGCCATTCGGGTTGAAAAACACGGGTGCAACATTTCAAAGGCTCATGAATCGAGTCTTCGCAAATCATATTGGAGGAAACCTAGAGGCATATGTAAACGACATCATCGTAAGAAGCGGAACCAGATCAACGCATTTGGACCATCTGGAAGAGACGTTTGGAAACTTACGGGCTTACAGCATGAGGTTAAACCCGACGAAATGTGTGTTTGGCATAGGCGAGGGAAAATTTTTGAGAGTTCATATCTCATGAGCAGGGGTTGTGGTGAACCCAAAGAAGATTGAGGCTATCAGGAGCCTCAAAACCCCCCGCGGCCTCAGAGATGTACAATAGCTAGCCCGTAGACTGGTGGCACTGGGAAGGTTCATATCAACATTTGGAGACAAGTGCAGACCGTTCTTCAAACAAATAAAGCGACGGAAGGCCTGCAAATGGACAGCGGATTGCCAAAATGCCTATGAAGCAATTAAAGAGCACCTGAAGCATCTGCCAATGTTCAAATGCCCCCAGGCGGGTGAGGACCTGGTGCTCTACCTATCAGAAACTAGCACTAGTGTCGCATCAGTATTACTCAGCGAAGAAGGCAATAAATAATGGCCAATCTATTACACCAGCCACACATTACAAGCAGCAGAAACACGATACCCGGGCTTGCAAAAGCTAATTTTGGCCCTGGTTTACAGCCCACGAAAGCTAAAGCCGTATTTCCAAGGCCACGCGGTGACCGTGCGCACGGATATCCCAATAAAAGATATATTGTAACATCCAGAACACTCAAGATGCCTCATTACGTGGTGCATCGAGCTCAGCGAATACAACATCACATACGAGCCTCGCAAGGAAATCAAGGGACAAGCCCTCGTGGATTTCATAGCATAATTCTTCAGCGGACCCTTGGACACCGGGGAGGAGCCATAATCGATAGAACTGTCCGCACCAGAATGGAACATGTATGTGGATGGAGCATCCAACGTAGACTCGCTTGGCGGGGGTATTTACCTTCAAGGACCCTTCGGAATGGAAGTAAAACTAAGGGTGACATTCCAGTTCCTCGTGACCAACAACATAGCGGAATATGAAGCCCTGGTAGTAGGACTAAGAATGGCGATCAAGATAGGGATTTGGTGACTCATGGTTCATAGCGATTCACAGCTAGTAGTACACCAAGTTCAGGGGACCTCAGAGTGCAAGGACCACACGCTGATAAAATACTTAAGACTCGTTAAGGGTCTCATAAAAGAGCTTGAAGAGGTTAGTCTTATCCACATACCAAGAGCAGCCAATGAGAAGGCAGATGCCTTATCCAAAGGACGAATACCATCTGAATGTGAAGCATTAGCACGACCCTCCATCGACATCCACACAGCAGATATCAGTGTCCTCCAAACTCAGGAACTGGCAAGCCTAGACTGGCGGACACCGATTATGAGGCAGCTGCAGGGGCTTCCACAGATCAGTTCTGATGGCAAGAAAGCCGCGCCACTCACTTTGTTATCATAGATAACCTCCTGTGGCATCGCGGATACTCGGTCCCCCTACATAGATGCCTCACCACAGAAGAATGGTAGCACCTTCTAGAAGAGGTTCACCAAGGAACATGCGGGATGCACATTGTAGATGACACCCTTGCACAAAAAGCCCTGCGGTAAGGATACTACTGCCCAACTATGCTAAAGCAGGCAAAATCCCTGGTGCGCAAATGCCGCCAATGCCAGCTTAACTCAAGAGTTCAGCGATTGTCGGCCACGACATCACCATCACTCACCTACCCTATATCATTCATACTCTAGGGCCTTGACTTGATTGGCCCAATGCCAACAGCCCCAGGTCAATACCGATTTTGCATCGTGGTAGTGAACTACTTCACCAAATGGATAGAAGTAGAACCCCTCGTGACAATCACCTGGGGAAGAGTCATCGCGTTCCTCTGGAAGAACTTGGTCTGCCGATATGGTAGCCCTCGCGCCATCATCACGGACAATGGAACATAATTCACCAGCATCAAAGTTTAGGAATGGGCGGCCGAGAACAACATAAGAATGTTGTATGCGCCCGTTGCGCACCCCCAATCAAATGGTCAAGTGGAGGTTACAAATCGCACCCTCAATGAAGGACTCAAAAAATGACTGGACGGGGCAAAGGGATGCTGGGTTTATGAATTACCCAGTGTACTGTGGGACTATTGCACAACCCTGTGAACCCCAACCGGTGAAACTCCATTCTCCCTGGTCTATGGAATGGAGGCCTTACTACCCATTGAAACGGACCTACCAACCATCCGTATGATCAACTTCAGTTATGAGGACAACGCCGCTGGCCTGTGCACAAAGTTGGATCTCCTTGAAGAGCTCCGCGAAGGCGCTCGACTCCACATGACAGCCCTCAAATAATGCCTCAACCTCTCACATAATGCCAAATTGAAGCCAAAGCAACTAAAGGAAGGGGCCCTCGCGCTGCTGCGGTCAGAACTCACCAGCAGGGACCCCTGACAGGGGGTGCTCCAACCAAATTGGGATGGACCATTCCTCATCCATTGGTAAGTGCGTACCGGCGTGTTCGAGCTCATAGGGTACAATGAGAAGCCACTCCCCATAAATTATCATGCTGATGACTTGCGCCCCTACTATGTGTAACTATTTCTACCAATATAATGCCAGCATGGCACTTATTCCGTACCTTCAATCTTAACATCTATAGGGACGTCCGTAAAGTTCAAGCTTAGCAAAGAAAAACCGGAAGAGCCCTCTGCGCCTAATCAGCCAGAGCGGCCGCGCTAAACAGGCACAAGCCGCATACATCTTCTGCACCTGACCGGTCAGAACGGACTGACTAAACAAAGTCAAAGGACTTGTCAGGCCCCGCCATCATGATTCCATTAAAGGTAATCCCGCACGCGCTATAGCAAATAAACAATTACTACGCAACAACAAATAAATGCGAACACAAATCAGTAGCTAAAGAACACAAGATGATACATAAATCATTATTACTTTACAACACTCAGGAAAATGTGATTTAAAAAATCAAACTCCATTACTCACAGGGGCCTGAGGTGCGAGACCCAACTTCCCTTCGGCTTTGCCCCATGCCAGAAGCGTATCAACGTCAGGGTCCTTGCATACAAACGCACTCAGGACATCGAAGTTCTGCTCAGGTAGCAACTTCTCCACCTATTATCGACAGCGAAGCCACCCTTCCTCAAAGCCCCCGGTAGTAGCATCCTCTTGGCTATGCAGATCCAGCACCCTCTCCTTGATCCAGGTAAGCCTGGCAGGGATGGGAACCTGGACATTGGTAGAAGATGAGGGACCCTCCCCAAGCGAGGGGGAAAGCCCCAACAACTCCTCCACATTGGCTAAGGCATTGCTGGTCATGGTAGCATTAGCCGATGCATCCAGAAGTGCCTTCACCGCACTGTTTACAGCTTGCTGCGCGGCATGGACATGTGCCTCTATCTGCCCCTACGAAACCAATGCCACTGCCTGAGCCTCCTCAGTCGCCGCGCGCACCCTGGCCAGGGCCTTGATGAGAATGCCATTCTCGATGTCTTGCTCCCTGATCACGCTGGCCTGCTGAAATAAACGACCCTTGAACTTGTTCAAAAGATCATTTTTCTGAAGCTCCACCAGCAGCATCCTCTCCCGCTCCTTATTGGGGATGGCGTACCACTTCTCTAGTTCTTCAACACGGTGTGCCAGTCTCTGATTCTGAGCCATTACCCGTGCATGCTCAGCATTCGTGCTCTATAAGGCCTGCGCTTGGGCGGCATCGTGAGAGTTGGAAAACTTGAGGAACTCATTGAACTCTTTTGCCTCCGCATAGCTCATTACAGCAGACTACAAGAAGAATGAGTAAATAACATGTTGAAGCAACAACATTCAAATAAACATCTATTTGCATCACACCTACCCTCAACTGCAACGCCGCGGCTTTGCAAAAGCCCTACCTAGAAGACTCTAAAGACCCCCGTAGCAGCTCGTGATCATGGGGCGTACGGAGACCCTCCAGGCAACTAGCCAAAGTTTTCTCCTCGCTCTCTAAAAGTGATGAGTCGTTGGATAACAAGAAGATAGGATCCCAGGCCTCCGCGATATCATAACCCTCTCCATGAAAGGTCTCCAGCCTTTGGGCCTCTCGCGCTTTGAGAAAGGCAGCAGGGTCCGCAAAGGGGCTGGGCTCACAAGACCTCAGACATTTCTTCTCTAAATAATGAGAAAGAACGCCTGCCTCCAGCAGCTCACCGCGGGGATAGACCAGGTCCATGATCTGGGGCCACCTAGCAAACCACCCGCCATCGCCTGCAACAAGGACAACCATTAGAACAAAGAACGCATGAGATATAACAACACCAATTACAACAGTACTTACCAACCACAACTGCTCACGCGGGCGAGCTTGAGCTCAGACCAGCCAGAACCGTGGCCACTGGACCAACCAGAGCCGTGGCCATAGGGACCGGCTTACCCCATCCGGCCACCATATTCCCTACTTTCGAAGATGCCAACAGGGACCAAGCGGGGCTAGAGGCAGGGACGCACGACTCCACAGCAGTAATGCTACCGCCTCGCTCAATAGTTGTTGCCTTGGGGTCACCCTCACAAGGAACATAGGCCACAGCCGCTGGCACCTCCTCCGCTGAACCCACAAGGTCAACTGGAGCAGGACTGGTTGGAGCATCCATCACCGAACACGCCATAACACCACCAGGGGAGCTTGGGCCTGCTATGCTTGTAGCTCCAATTTTCTTCAGCCTACGGGCTAGCAGAAGAGCCCCAGTAGAAACCTTAGGCCTCTCTTGAGGAGTCACAATGGCAGTTGCATCCTGGTGGACAACTCTAGCATCGGGAGACACCTCTACGGCCTTGGGGCCAACATTAATAATCGGAGGGGCCAGCGACAGAGGCAGCCACACTCTTCTCAGCCGCTGGACGTGATACTTCCACGGAAGGTGATGCCAGTGCAAGCGGCGAGCCTCCACTCATCACAAGGGGGGCCAGACTCTCGATCATGGTACCGGCCAAAATCACCCTCCCCAAAAAAATACGACGACGAGGCTGAGACAGCGATGATTATTCAGCCAAAATTCTCTGCTTCTTAGCCTTGCCCAAAAGCGGACCCCCTGAAGAACCGAGCCCGCATTTTTGAGAGATCA